>OZ020503.1:7228873-7241373 GCA_963971365.1 Lasioglossum villosulum | reverse complement strand
GAATGTCAATGTCAATGTCAATGTTAATGTGAATGTCGATGTGAATGTCAATGTGAATGTCGATGTGGATGTCGATGTCAATGTCAATGTCAATGTGAATGACATGTCAATGTCAGTGTCAGTGTCAGTGAAAGTGTCATTGTCACTGTCAGTGTCAGTATCAGTGAAAGTGTCATTGTCATTGTCAGTGTCAGTGTCAGTGTCAGTGTCAGTGTCAGTGTCAGGGTCAGTGTCAGTGTCAATGTGAATGTGAATGTTAATGTGAATGTCAATGTGAATGTCAATGGGAATGTCAATGCGAATGTCAATGCGAATGTCAATGCGAATGTCAATGCGAATGTCAATGCGAATGTCAATGCGAATGTCAATGCGAATGTCAATGTCAATGTCAATGTCAATGTCAATGTCAATGTCAATGTCAATGTCAATGTCAATGTCAATGTCAATGTCAATGTCAATGTCAATGTCAATGTCAATGTCAATGTCAATGTCAATGTCAATGTCAATGTCAATGTCAATGTCAATGTCAATGTCAATGTCAATGTCAATGTCAATGTCAATGTCAATGTCAATGTCAATGTCAATGTCAATGTCAATGTCAATGTCAATGTCAATGTCAATGTCAATGTCAATGTCAATGTCAATGTCAATGTCAATGTCAATGTCAATGTCAATGTCAATGTCAATGTCAATGTCAATGTCAATGTCAATGTCAATGTCAATGTCAATGTCAATGTCAATGTCAATGTCAATGTCAATGTCAATGTCAATGTCAATGTCAATGTCAATGTCAATGTCAATGTCAATGTCAATGTCAATGTCAATGTCAATGTCAATGTCAATGTCAATGTCAATGTCAATGTCAATGTCAATGTCAATGTCAATGTCAATGTCAATGTCAATGTCAATGTCAATGTCAATGTCAATGTCAATGTCAATGTCAATGTCAATGTCAATGTCAATGTCAATGTCAATGTCAATGTCAATGTGAATGTGAATGTGAATGTGAATGTGAATGTGAATGTGAATGTGAATGTGAATGTGAATGTGAATGTGAATGTGAATGTGAATGTGAATGTGAATGTGAATGTGAATGTGAATGTGAATGTGAATGTGAATGTGAATGTGAATGTGAATGTGAATGTGAATGTGAATGTGAATGTGAATGTGAATGTGAATGTGAATGTGAATGTGAATGTGAATGTGAATGTGAATGTGAATGTGAATGTGAATGTGAATGTGAATGTGAATGTGAATGTGAAGGTGAAGGTGAATGTGAAGGTGAATGTGAAGGTGAATGTGAAGGTGAATGTGAATGTGAATGTGAATGTGAATGTGAATGTGAATGTGAATGTGAATGTGAATGTGAATGTGAATGTGAATGTGAATGTGAATGTGAATGTGAATGTGAATGTGAATGTGAATGTGAATGTGAATGTGAATGTGAATGTGAATGTGAATGTCAATGTCAATGTCAATGTCAATGTCAATGTCAATGTCAATGTCAATGTCAATGTCAATGTCAATGTCAATGTCAATGTCAATGTCAATGTCAATGTCAATGTCAATGTCAATGTCAATGTCAATGTCAATGTCAATGTCAATGTCAATGTCAATGTCAATGTCAATGTCAATGTCAATGTCAATGTCAATGTCAATGTCAATGTCAATGTCAATGTCAATGTCAATGTCAATGTCAATGTCAATGTCAATGTCAATGTCAATGTCAATGTCAATGTCAATGTCAATGTCAATATCAATGTCAATGTCAATGTCAATGGGAATGTCGATGTGAATGTCAATGTCAATGTCAATGTTAATGTGAATGTCGATGTGAATGTCAATGTGAATGTCGATGTGGATGTCGATGTCAATGTCAATGTCAATGTGAATGACATGTCAATGTCAGTGTCAGTGTCAGTGAAAGTGTCATTGTCACTGTCAGTGTCAGTATCAGTGAAAGTGTCATTGTCTTGGTCAGTGTCAGTGTCAGTGTCAGTGTCAGTGTCAGTGTCAGGGTCAGTGTCAGTGTCAATGTGAATGTGAATGTTAATGTGAATGTCAATGTGAATGTCAATGTGAATGTCGATGTGAATGTGAATGTGAATGTGAATGTGAATGTGAATGTGAATGTGAATGTGAATGTGAATGTGAATGTGAATGTGAATGTGAATGTGAATGTGAATGTGAATGTGAATGTGAATGTGAATGTGAATGTGAATGTGAATGTGAATGTCAATGTCAATGTCAATGTCAATGTCAATGTCAATGTCAATGTCAATGTCAATGTCAATGTCAATGTCAATGTCAATGTCAATGTCAATGTCAATGTCAATGTCAATGTCAATGTCAATGTCAATGTCAATGTCAATGTCAATGTCAATGTCAATGTCAATGTCAATGTCAATGTCAATGTCAATGTCAATGTCAATGTCAATGTCAATGTCAATGTCAATGTCAATGTCAATGTCAATGTCAATGTCAATGTCAATGTCAATGTCAATGTCAATGTCAATGTCAATGTCAATGTCAATGTCAATGTCAATGTCAATGTCAATGTCAATGTCAATGTCAATGTCAATGTCAATGTCAATGTCAATGTCAATGTCAATGTCATTGTCAATGTCAATGTCAATGTCAATGTCAATGTCAATGTCAATGTCACTGTCACTGTCAATGTCAATGTCAATGTCAATGTCAATGTCAATGTCAATGTCAATGTCAATGTCAATCCCTAAGTCAACTTGCATGCGAGAGTCAATGTCAATGTCAATGTCAATGTCAATGTCAATATCAATGTGAATGTGAATGTCAGTGTCAGTGTCAGTGTCAGTGTCATTGTCAGTGACAGTGTTAGTGAAGTTGTCATTGTCACCGTCAGTGTCAGTATTAGTGAAAGTGTCATTGTCAGTGTCAGTGTCAGTGTGAAGGGCAATGTCAATGTCAATATCAATGTGAATGCGATTGTCAATGTCGATGTCGATGTCGATGTGAATGTCCATGTGAATGTCCATGTGAATGTCAATGTGAATGTCAATGTGAATGTCAATGTCAGTGTCAGTGTCAGTGTCAGTGTCAGTGTCAATGTCAATGTCAATGTCAATGTCAATGTCAATGTCAATGTCAATAGCAATGACAATGTCAATGTCAATGCGACTGTCAATGTAAATAGCAATGTGAATGTCAATGTGAATGTCAATGTCAATGTCAATGTCAATGTCAATGTCAATGTCAATGTCAATGTCAATGTCAATGTGATTGTCAGTGTCAGTGTCAATGTAAATGTGAATCTGAATGTAAATGTGAATGTGAATGTAAATGTGAATGCGATGGTGAATTCTCCCTCTTTGCGTCTCTCCCTCTCTCATTCGCCCCCTCTCCCCCCCCACTCTCTCTCACCCGCTCCCTCTCTCTCTCTCTTTCTCTCCCTCTGTCTCTCTGGGAGGTTTTAGAGCAAACCGCATTCGAAAAAGTCTATTCGTTTAAAAGTTATATGCAGAAACGTGCGCAATAGAGAGCGAAAAAGTTGACATGTGTTCACTAATGACGTCACAACTTTTGAACCAATGTACTTTCTTGAATTATGTTTTTTCCTAAACCTTCTCGAAAAAACGCCGCGTCTAACGACCCAAACCCCAGCTTTCTACGTTGAGCCGTTCTCAAGTGATGCCGTTACAAACATACATACATACATACATACAGACAGACACGATTTTATTATATACTAGCTGCTCGCGGCGTGCCTCCGGCACGCCCTCGTAGCTAGGCCCTCCGGGCGGGTTGCCAATGTCAATTTCAATGTCAATGTCAATGTCAATGTCAATGTCAATGTCAATGTCAATGCCAATGTCAAAGTCAATTTCAATGTCAATGTGAATGTCAGTGTCAGTGTCAGTGTCAGTGTCAGTGTCAGTGTCAGTGTCAGTGTCAGTGTCAGTGTCAATGTCAATGTCAATGTCAGTGTCAATGTGAATGTCAGTGTCAGTGTCAATGTCAATGTCAATGTCAATGTCAATGTCAATGTCAATGTCAATGTCAATGTCAATGTCAATGTCAATTTCAATGTCAATGTCAATGTCAATGCGAACGTCAATGTGAACGTCAATGTCAATGTCGATGTCAATGTTAATGTCAATGTCAATGTCAATGTCAATGTCAATGTCGATGTGAATGTCAATGTCAATGTCAATGTCAATGTCAATGTCAATGTCAATGTCAATGTCAATGTCAATGTCAATGTCAATGTCAATGTCAATGTCAATGTCAATGTCGATGTGAATGTCAATGTCAATGTAAATGTCAATGTCAATTTCAATGTCAATGTCAATGTCAATGCGAACGTCAATGTGAACGTCAATGTCAATGTCGATGTCAATGTTAATGTCAATGTCAATGTCAATGTCAATGTCAATGTCAATGTCGATGTGAATGTCAATGTCAATGTCAATGTCAATGTCAATGAAAATGTCAATGTCAATGTCAATGTCAATGTCAATGTCAATGTCAATGTCAATGTCAATGTCAATGTCAATGTCAATGTCGATGTGAATGTCAATGTCAATGTCAATGTCAATGTCAATTTCAATGTCAATGTCAATGTCAATGTCAATGTCAATGTCAATGTCAATGTCAATGTCAATGTCAATGTCAATGTCAATGTCAATGTCAATGTCAATGTCAATGTCAATGTCAATGTCAATGTCAATGTCAATGTCAATGTCAATGTCAATGTCAATGTCAATGTCAATGTCAATGTCAATGTCGATGTGAATGTCAATGTCAATGTCAATGTCAATGTCAATGTCAATGTCAATGTCAATGTAAATGTAAATGTAAATGTCAATGTAAATGTCAATGTCAATGTCAATGTCAATGTCAATGTCAATGTCAATGTCAATGTCGATGTCGATGTCGATGTCGATGTCGATGTCGATGTGAATGTCAATGTCAATGTCAATTTCAATGTCAATGTCAATGTCAATGTCAATGTCAATGTCAATGTCAATGTCAATGTCAATGTCAATGTCAATGTCAATGTCAATGTCAATGTCAATGTCAATGTCAATGTCAATGTCAATGTCAATGTCAATGTCAATGTCAATGTCAATGTCAATGTCGATGTGAATGTCAATGTCAATGTCAATGTCAATGTCAATGTCAATGTCAATTTCAATGTCAATGTCAATGTCAATGCGAACGTCAATGTGAACGTCAATGTCAATGTCGATGTCAATGTCAATGTCAATGTCAATGTCGATGTCAATGTCGATGTCAATGTCAATGTCAATGTCAATGTCAATGTCAATGTCAATGTCAATGTCAATGTCAATGTCAATGTCAATGTCAATGTCAATGTCAATGTCAATGTCAATGTCAATGTCAATGTCGATGTCGATGTCGATGTCGATGTCGATGTGAATGTCAATGTCAATGTCAATTTCAATGTCAATGTCAGTGTCAGTGTCAGTGTCAGTGTCAGTGTCAGTGTCAGTGTCAGTGTCAGTGTCAATGTCAATGTCAATGTCAGTGTCAATGTGAATGTCAGTGTCAGTGTCAATGTCAATGTCAATGTCAATGTCAATGTCAATGTCAATGTCAATGTCAATGTCAATGTCAATGTCAATGTCAATGTCAATGTGAATGTCCATGTGAATGTGAATGTGAATGTGAATGTGAATGTGAATGTGAATGTGAATGTGAATGTGAATGTGAATGTCAGTGTCAGTGTCAGTGTCAGTGTCAGTGTCAGTGTCAGTGTCAATGTCAGTGTCAATGTGATTGTCAGTGTCAGTGTCAATGTGAATGTCAGTGACAGTGTCAATATAAAAATGAATGTGAATGTAAATGCGAATGTGAATGTGAATTCTCCCTCTTTGCGTCTCTCTCCCTCTCCCTTTCGCCCCCTCTCCCCCCCACTCTCTCACTCCCTCTCCCCCTTTCTCTCTCTCTCTCTCTGTCTCTCTGGGAGATTTTAGAGCAAACCGCATTCGAAAAAGTCCATTCGGTTCAAAGTTATAAGCAGAAATGTGCGCTAAAGAGAGCAAAAAAGTTGACATGTGTTCACTAATGACGTCACAACTTTTGAACCAATAGACTTTTTTGAATTATGTTTTTTCCTAAACCTTCTCGAAGAAACGCCGCGTCTAACAGCCCAAACCGCAGCTTTCTACGTTGAGCCGTTCTCAAGTGATGCCGTTACAAACATACATACATACATACAGACAGACACGATTTTATTATATATAGAGATAGAGACTAGCTTTCCCCCCGCCACGCTTTGCTGTGGCACATTATTTTTTAAAAGTATGTAGGTATTATATGTAAGTTGAAACGTTAGACGCGGCGTTTCTTCGGGAAGGTTCTAGAGAAAACCGCAATGTGAATGTCAATGTGAATGTCAACGTGAATGTGAGTGTGAATGTGAATGTGAATGTGAATGTGAATGTGAATGTGAATGTGAATGGGAATGTGAATGTGAATGCGAATGCGAATGCGAATGTGAAAGCGATTGTCAATGTCAATGTGAATGTCGATGTGAATTTCGATGTGAATGTCAATGTAAATGTCAATGTGAATGTCAATGTGAATGTCAATGTGAATGTCCATGTGAATGTCAATGTGAATGTCCATGTGAATGTCAATGTGAATGTCAATGTGAATGCCAATGTGAATGCCAATGTGAATGTCAATGTGAATGTCAATGTGAATGTCAATGTGAATGTCAATGTGAATGTCAATGTGAATGTCGATGTGAATTTCGATGTGAATGTCAATGTGAATGTCAATGTGAATGTCAATGTTGTGACGGTTACATCCTTCAAGGCGCGAAACTATCCCCACCGACAAGCACCGCCGGCACCCCGCGGTCACCGCGCCAGCGAACGCGCCGCGTTACCGCGACGCAACGTTCCGACTCGCGACCGCGAGAGGGCCACCAGGCCAAACCGGTTTCTCGCGGCCACGGATGCGCGGTCGCGGATATAATTACCGCGGCCAAACACCGGAGAAACAAGACGAGCTGAGCCCGTAGAGACGAGTAGCCCTAGTGGTGAAACCTCCAAACCGGAAAGCAAATCTTTTGAAGGCTGTTTGAGTGAGCGAACGAGTGAGTGAGTGAACGTCTCGAGACGAACCGACGAACCGACCGACCGACCGACCGCACCACCGATCCTCCGACCGCACCACCGATCCTCCGATCGCACTTCCGATCCGCCGACCAGGCCCGAGTGGTGAAATACCTACGGGAACCCCTTCCTTCCTCAGTGGCGAAACGCCGAGCAGGAACCGACCAGGCCCGAGTGGTGAAATACCTACGGGAGTCCCTTCCGTCCTCAGTGGCGAAACGCCGAGCAGGAACCGACCAGGCCCGAGTGGTGAAATACCTACGGGAATCCCTTCCCTCCTCAGTGGCGAAACGCCGAGTAGGACCGACCAGGCCCGAGTGGTGAAATACCTACGGGAATCCCTTCCTTCCGCAGTGGCGAAAAGCCGAGTCGGAAGCCGATCCCGAGTGACCCCCCTCACGTACCGACCGACGACCCCTAACGTCGCCCTTTCGACGGACCAGTACGCCTGGACAGCCGACTGAGCCGGCCAACTCTTCCACGAACCGGGTAACCGTCACAAATGGCGCCCGAACAGTAAGGCAAAACGGAAGAACGTCGAATGAGCAACAAAGTAGGCTGGGTTTACACACTACGGAAAACGGAACTCATCAACAAGGCCATAGACCAGGGCCTAGACGCAACCGGAACCGTTGAAGAACTCCGAGCACGGATTACCGCACACCTCCGCACCGAGATGCAGAAGACGGAGGAAAACACCGACCCCACACCGGCGCACTCCATGATGGAGAGAATGCGCAAATGGGGAATACACTATGACGGCGGCAAAGGAGCCGAAGACTTTCTCGATCACCTAGAAAGCTTCCGGAGGGGATACGGAGCCGATCCAGAGGAGTTTCTACCAGGACTAGCCTTAGTATTCCGGGGAAATGCACTCCGGTGGTACTGGAACAGGAACGACCAATGGACAACATGGAAAGACTTCTGTGAAGACTTCCACCGAAGGTACCTCCCACGGGAACGACTCCTGGATTTGGAGGACAAAATCCGCGAAAGACTCCAGAAACCGGGAGAGGCAGTAGCGGAGTACATCGAAGAGATGGAAACAATGATACGCCGGCACGGCGGGTTCAGCAAGGAACAACGCCTGGAACGAGTGTACAGGAACCTACGGGCAGAACTCAAGAAGTTGATCCGCAAGAGCGAAACCAAGTCAGTGGACGAACTCATGGATAGAGCCCAAGAGCTCGAAAAAATAATAAACGAAGAACGCCAGCAACAGGCAGCCTGCCAAAACCGGAGATTACCGCAGGCAGACAGCGCCGCCGAGATCAACAGCAGTTACGACCGTGCTACCTGCTGTTGGAGATGTGGCCAGCGAGGCCATAACCGCCGGGAATGTCGAAGGACACCACGACTATTCTGCTCATACTGCGGAAAAGAAGGTCGAACAACTATCCGCTGCCCCTGCAACAACATGTCGGGAAACTACAACCAGACCGGAGGAAGAGGCGCCAGCCGGTCAACTCCCAACTACACGCCTCGCCAGGAAGCAACACCGACAACCGCATCTACATCTCAGTAGAAGCCTATGGGAAGCAATACACAGCCCTAGTAGATACCGGGGCCACGCGGTCATACCTCCGGCAAGACGTCGCAGAATGGTGCCAAAGCCAGGGCGCCTACGTTCGAGAAGGAAACCTGTTCGTCCGAATAGCCGACGGATCCTCCGTAGCCCTGAAAGGCGAAGTCGAAACTGCCCTCAAGATCAACGATAAAACTATCAAACTCGACTGCCCGGTCCTCCCCACGCTCTCTCAACCAGTGCTACTAGGTGTAGACGCACTACGAGCACTGGGAGCAACCCTGCTCCTAGGACCACACCGGTGGGTATTTCAGGAAGAAACGGACACGGTAGATACACCCGAAGGCCTCAGAGGATGCACCAAAGAACAGGCACAACAGCTGCAGGAACTGCTCGACCGCGAACTACCACAATTCGAGACAATCCGAGGCCACACACACCTCACCGAACACCACATCCGGGTAGGCTCCGCAGAACCGATAAAACAGCGATACACACCGCGGAACCCGGCAACACAGGCGATAATCGACGAGGAGGTAGATAAAATGCTCCGGGAAGGAGTAATCGAGCCGTCCGCCAGCCCGTGGAGCTCCCCCGTGGTGATTGTCCGGAAAACCAGTGGGAAACCACGATTCTGCATCGATTTCCGCAGAATAAATAGTGTGACCGAAAGAGACGCCTACCCGCTACCGCAAGTCCAGGCCACGTTGGAGAAACTAAGGGGAGCCCGCTACCTCTCCACAATAGACCTAACAAACGGATACTGGCAGGTACCGCTGGCAAAAGAGAGCCGACCAATAACCGCCTTCACCGTACCGGGCCGCGGCCTCTACCAGTTCACAGTAATGCCGTTCGGGTTGCATTCCGCGCCGGCCACATTCCAGCGCCTACTGGACTCCATCATCGGACCACGCCTGGAACCACGAGCCTTCGCATACCTAGACGACATAATCGTGCTAGGAGAAACGTTCGAGGAACACCTCGCCAATCTACAAGAGGTACTAGAACGATTACGCCGGGCCAATCTCCGGATTAACCCAGAGAAATGCCGATTCTGCCGCACCGAACTGCGATACCTCGGCCACCTGGTGACGAACCGGGGCATCCGGACCGACCCCGACAAGGTCGAAGCCATACGGAGCATTCCGCCACCAACCTCAACCAAGGACCTACGCCGATTCCTGGGCATGGTCTCATGGTACCGCCGCTTCATACCCCACTTCGCGGACATCGCCGAACCGCTACACCAGCTACTGCAAAAACGCCGAGGATGGCACTGGGAAGAAGCCGAAAACCGGGCCTTCGAGGCATTACGAGAACAACTGGCCACCGCACCAGTCCTAGCCTGCCCGGACTTCAGCCAGACATTCTCGCTACAGACCGACGCGAGCCAAAACGGGCTAGGCGCCGTATTAACGCAGGAAGTGGACCGAGAAGAACGCGTCATCGCATACGCGAGCCGAACGCTCAACGGAGCCGAACGGAACTACTCGGTCACCGAACAAGAATGTTTGGCAGTGGTCTGGGGCATAAGGAAGATGAGACCATACCTGGAGGGCTATAAATTTAAGGTCATCACAGACCATCAAGCCCTCAACTGGCTCCAAAAGATGGACAACCCATCAGGGAGACTCGCGCGCTGGGGCCTCGAGCTCCAACAGTACGATTTTACCGTACAATACCGCCGGGGCGAGCAAAACTTGGTGGCAGACGCGCTATCACGACAACCAGAGGGAGCCGAAACCGTGGAACCCCCAACCGAGACGTGGTACGAACGCACCCGAAACGCCGTACAGGAAAAACCCGAAAAGTATCCGGAGTATAAATTACACGAAGGACAACTGTACCGCCACATCCCAGACGACGCCGGGCTCCGACCAGAATGGGAGTGGAAACTCTGCGTTCCAAAGGCAGAGCGTAACCGGGTCCTGCAGGAAATGCACGACAATCCCACCTCAGGACATCTGGGACGAGCCAAAACAGTGGCGAGGCTAGGACAGCGCTATTTCTGGCCCCGAATGCGCCGGGATGCAGCCAGACACGTACAGAAGTGTATTAGCTGCTTACAGTATAAAGCCATGCAACAGGCCCCGGCCGGCAAAATGTTCACCACCCCGGCAATGGGCCCGTGGGAGATCGTCACGGCCGATCTAGTGGGGCCGCTCCCGCGAACTAGTCAGGGATACACAACGCTCGCGGTATTCCAGGACAAGTTCACCAAATGGGCAGAAGTACGACCCCTCAGACAGGCAACCGCACCCGCCGTCACAAGGGCATTAGAAGAACTGGTACTGTTACGACACGGATGCCCCCGCATGGCGATCACCGACAACGGGAAGCAGTTCGTAAGCAAGGAGTTCAAGGCCCTCTTGAAAAACTACGGGGTAGAACACAGAACCACGCCACCATACACCCCACAGTGTAACCCAGTGGAAAGGACCAATCGAGTCCTGAAAACAACGATCGCGCAGCTAACCGCCGGCGACCATCGCACTTGGGACCGGAACGTAGCAGCAGCGATATTCGCATACAACACCGCGAAACACGAGGCAACCGGACACACGCCAGCATACCTAACATACGGCAGAGAACTATCAACCACCGGGTCCGACAGAGCACCAGCCGAAAAACGCCGAGAAGAAGCTACAGACGATGACTACCGGAAACGAGAGGACGGCATCTCACGACTCACCGAGGGCAGGAAAATGGCGCGAACCACACAAGCACGAGCCACCGAGACGCAGAGAAAGCAATACAACCTGCGCCGTCGGAAATGGGCACCACGGATAGGGGAATCGGTAATGCGCCGAGAACACCCCCTATCCTCAGCCACGTTAGGCTTCTGCGCCAAGCTCGCGCCAAAATTCTCCGGCCCATACCAAGTCCGCGAAATCCTCGGACCAACGGTAGTCGTCGTGCAGGCCGGGAGGGGGACACACCACCGAGTCCATGTCCAGGACCTAAAACCGTGCGAAACTAGTACGCCACACGGCCAAGAGAGGGCCACGGCGACAACCGCCGAACCCGAAGGTAAAACACGCGGCACCGGAGTCATAAGCAAGACACAACCACCAGGAAAAGAAAGCAACGCCAACCATGCGAAAAACGGAAAGGCACCAAGCGAGCAGAGCCGCCGCCGTTCCGCTACGGGGGGCAACAGCAAGCCGCCCAATGGAGGCGCGGACACGCCACCGACCAGGGGTCGAGAGGACTCGACAGCGACCGGAGAGAAGGGCGCTGCCCGAGATACCGGTCCGAAGGGGACCACCGGACCCAGTCCACCCACCGCCGACAATCATCAGCGACATCAGGTGGAGGAGGCGGACCGCCCACCAGCCAGCAGCACCACCACCGGCACCACCGGCACGAGCACCGTCAACGACGGACGAAGCGCTACAGGAGCTGGACGAGATCCTGGCCCTATACGAGGCAAACCCCCTCGGGCCGCCCGAAGATAGGGCCGGCGCCCCGGAACCGCCACCGGCCGCAACAACAGCAGTGGTGACACCTCCGACACCTGCGACACCGCGACCAGCGGCACCGACAACCGAGGACGGCCAAAGACCGCTGCCAGCCGCAGCAATGCTAACAGACGGCAGGCCCGGAAATTATTCGATCCGGATGGACCAGCTCCGCCCAGGCCGCCGTCACCGAATCCCGTACAGCAGGGGATGGCTTCACCTCCGGGTGACCCAAGGAGGCGTCCTGAACCTCCAATTCAGGGACACCACATAGAGAACTGTACATAGCGTTAGATATTAAGATCTGTATATACCGGTAGTTATAAGAAATAGCAAGTAAGGTGTAAATAGAAATAGCAAGTAAGGTGTACATACTGTCAGCGGGATGGG
>OZ020503.1:7213873-7216373 GCA_963971365.1 Lasioglossum villosulum | reverse complement strand
GAATTCTCCCTCTTTGCGTCTCTCTCCCTCTCTCTTTCGCCCCCTCTCCCCCCCACACTCTCTCCGTCTCCCTCTCTCTCTCTTTCTCTCTCTCTGTCTCTCTGGGAGGTTTTAGAGCAAACCGCATTCGAAAAAGTCTATTCGTTTAAAAGTTATATGCAGAAACGTGCGCAATAGAGAGCGAAAAAGTTGCCTTTATTCACTAATGACGTCACAACTTTTGAACGAATGGACTTTTTTGAATTATGTTTTTTCCTAAACCTTCTCGAAGAAACGCCGCGTCTAACGGCCCAAACCCCAGCTTTCTACGTTGAGCCGTTCTCAAGTGATGCCGTTACAAACAGACAGACAGACACGATTTTATTATATACTAGCTTTCCCCCCGCCACGCTTTGCTGTGGCACATTATTTTTTAAAAGTATGTAGGTATTATATGTAAGTTGAAACGTTAGACGCGGCGTTTCTTCGGGAAGGTTCTAGAGAAAACCGCAATGTGAATGTCAATGTGAGTGTCAACGTGAATGTGAGTGTGAATGTGAATGTGAATGTGAATGTGAATGTGAATGTGAATGTGAATGTGAATGGGAATGTGAATGTGAATGCGAATGCGAATGCGAATGTGAAAGCGATTGTCAATGTCAATGTGAATGTCGATGTGAATTTCGATGTGAATGTCAATGTAAATGTCAATGTGAATGTCAATGTGAATGTCAATGTGAATGTCCATGTGAATGTCAATGTGAATGTGAATGTCAATGTGAATGTGAATGTCAATGTGAATGTCAATGTCATGTCAATGTCGGTGTCAGTGTCAGTGAAAGTGTCAGTGTCAGTTTCATTGTCAGTGTCAGTGTCAGTGAAAGTGTCATTGTCACCGTCAGTGTCAGTATCAGTGAAAGTGTCATTGTCAGTGTCAGTGTCAGTGTCAATGTCAATGTCAATGTCAATGTCAATGTCAATGCGAATGTCAATGTCAATGTCAATGTGAATGTGAATGTGAATGTGAATGTGAATGTGAATGTGAATGTGAATGTGAATTCTCTCTGTGTGTGTCTCTCTCCCTCTCTGTTTCGCCCCCTCACTCCTCCACACTCTATCTCTCTCCCTCTCCCTCTCTCTCTCTCTCCCTCTCTCTCTCTGTCTCTCTGGGAGGTTTTAGAGCAAACCGCATTCGAAAAAGTCTATTCGTTTAAAAGTTATATGCAGAAACGTGCGCAATAGAGAGCGAAAAAGTTGCCTTTTTTCACTAATGACGTCACAACTTTTGAACCAATAGACTTTTTTGAATTTTTTTTGTTCTAAAACCTAATCGGGAAAACGCCGAATCCAATGGTCCAAACCCCAGCTTTCTACGTTGAGCCGTTCTCAAGTGATGCCGTTACAAACATACAGACAGACACGATTTTATTATATACTAGCTGCTCGCGGCGTGCCTCCGGCACGCCCTCGTAGCTAGGCCCTCCGGGCGGGTTGCCAATGTCAATGTGAATGTCGATGTGAATGTCGATGTGCATGTCGATGTGAATGTCAATGTCAATGTCAATGTGAATGTCGATGTGCATGTCGATGTGAATGTCAATGTCAATGTCAATGTCAATGTCAATGTCAATGTCAATGTCAATGTCAATGTCAATGTCAATGTCAATGTCAATGTCAATGTCAATGTCAATGTCAATGTCAATGTCAATGTCAATGTCAATGTCAATGTCATTGTCAATGTCAATGTCAATGTCAATGTCAATGTCACTATCAATGTCAATGTCAATGTCAATGTCAATGTCAATGTCAATGTCAATGTCAATGTCAATGTCAATGTCAATGTCAATGTCATTGTCAATGTCAATGTCAATGTCAATGTCAATGTCAATGTCAATGTCAATGTCAATGTCAATGTCAATGTCAATGTCAATGTCAATGTCAATGTCAATGTCAATGTCAATGTCAATGTCAATGTCAATGTCAATGTCAATGTCAATGTGCATGCGATTGTCAATGTCAATGTCAATGTCAATGTCAATTACAATGTCAATTACAATGTCAATGTCAATGTCAATGTCAATGTCAATGTCAATGTCAATGCCAATGTCAAAGTCAATTTCAATGTCAATGTGAATGTCAGTGTCAGTGTCAGTGTCAGTGTCAGTGTCAGTGTCAGTGTCAGTGTCAGTGTCAGTGTCAGTGTCAATGTCAGTGTCAATGTGAATGTCAGTGTCAGTGTCAATGTCAATGTCAATGTCAATGTCAATGTCAATGTCAATGTCAATGTCAATGTCAATGTCAATGTCAATTTCAATGTCAATGTCAATGTCAATGTGAATGTCAATGTCAATGTCAATGTCAATGTAAATGTCAATGTAAATGTAAATGTAAATGTAAATGTAAATGTAAATGTAAATGTAAATGTAAATGTCAATGTCAATGTCAATGTCAATGTCAATGTCAATGTCAATGTCAATGTCAATGTCAATGTCAATGTCAATGTCAATGTCAATGTCAATGT
>OZ020503.1:7196373-7211373 GCA_963971365.1 Lasioglossum villosulum | reverse complement strand
TCAATGTCAATGTCAATGTCAATCTGAATGTCAATGTCAATGTCAATGTCAATGTCAATGTCAATGTCAATGTCAATCTGAATGTCAATGTCAATGTCAATGTCAATGTCAATGTCAATGTCAATGTCAATCTGAATGTCAATCTGAATGTCAATGTCAATGTCAATGTCAATGTCAATGTCAATCTGAATGTCAATGTCAATGTCAATGTCAATGTCAATGTCAATGTCAATGTCAATGTCAATGTCAATGTCAATGTCAATGTCAATCTCAATGTCAATGTCAATGTCTATGTCAATCTGAATGTCAATGTCAATGTCAATGTCAATGTCAATGTCAATGTCAATGTCAATGTCAATGTCAATGTCAATGTCAATGTCAATGTCAATGTCAATGTCAATGTCAATCTGAATGTCAATGTCAATGTCAATGTCAATGTCAATGTCAATGTCAATGTCAATGTCAATGTCAATGTCAATGTCAATGTCAATGTCAATGTCAATGTCAATGTCAATGTCAATGTCAATGTCAATGTCAATGTCAATGTCAATGTCAATGTCAATGTCAATGTCAATGTCAATGTCAATGTCAATGTCAATGTCAATGTCAATGTCAATGTCAATGTCAATGTCAATGTCAATGTCAATGTCAATGTCAATGTCAATGTCAATGTCAATGTCAATGTCAATGTCAATGTCAATGTCAATGTCAATGTCAATGTCAATCTGAATGTCAATGTCAATGTCAATGTCAATGTCAATCTGAATGTCAATGTCAATGTCAATGTCAATGTCAATGTCAATGTCAATCTGAATGTCAATGTCAATGTCAATGTCAATGTCAATGTCAATGTCAATGTCAATCTGAATGTCAATCTGAATGTCAATGTCAATGTCAATGTCAATGTCAATGTCAATCTGAATGTCAATGTCAATGTCAATGTCAATGTCAATGTCAATGTCAATGTCAATGTCAATGTCAATGTCAATGTCAATCTCAATGTCAATGTCAATGTCTATGTCAATCTGAATGTCAATGTCAATGTCAATGTCAATGTCAATGTCAATGTCAATGTCAATGTCAATGTCAATGTCAATGTCAATGTCAATGTCAATGTCAATGTCAATCTGAATGTCAATGTCAATGTCAATGTCAATGTCAATGTCAATGTCAATGTCAATGTCAATGTCAATGTCAATGTCAATGTCAATGTCAATGTCAATGTCAATGTCAATGTCAATGTCAATGTCAATGACAATGTCAATGTCAATGTCAATGTCAATGTCAATGTCAATGTCAATGTCAATGTCAATGTCAATGTCAATGTCAATGTCAATGTCAATGTCAATGTCAATGTCTATGTCAATCTGAATGTCAATGTCAATGTCAATGTCAATGTCAATGTCAATGTCAATGTCAATGTCAATGTCAATGTCAATGTCAATGTCAATGTCAATGTCAATGTGAATGTCAGTGTCAGTGTCAGTGTCAGTGTCATTGTCAGTGACAGTGTTAGTGAAAGTGTCATTGTCACCGTCAGTGTCAGTATTAGTGAAAGTGTCATTGTCAGTGTCAGTGTCAGTGTCAAGGGCAATGTCAATGTCAATATCAATGTGAATGCGATTGTCAATGTCGATGTCGATGTGAATGTCCATGTGACTGTCCATGTGAATGTCAATGTGAATGTCAATGTGAATGTCAATGTCAGTGTCAGTGTCAGTGTCAGTGTCAGTGTCAATGTCAATGTCAATGTCAATGTCAATGTCAATGTCAATGTCAATGTCAATGTCAACGTCAATGTCAATGTCAATGTCAATGTCAATGTCAATGTCAATGTGAATGTCAGTGTCAGTGTCAGTGTCAGTGTCATTGTCAGTGACAGTGTTAGTGAAAGTGTCATTGTCACCGTCAGTGTCAGTATTAGTGAATGTGTCATTGTCAGTGTCAGTGTCAGTGTCAAGGGCAATGTCAATGTCAATATCAATGTGAATGCGATTGTCAATGTCGATGTCGATGTGAATGTCCATGTGAATGTCCATGTGATTGTCAATGTGAATGTCAATGTGAATGTCAATGTCAGTGTCAGTGTCAGTGTCAGTGTCAGTGTCAATGTCAATGTCAATGTCAATGTCAATGTCAATGTCAATGTCAATGTCAATGTCAATGTCAATGTCAATGTCAATGTCAATGTCAATGTCAATGTCAATGTCAATGTCAATGTCAATGTCAATGTCAATGTCAATGTCAATGTCAATGTCAATGTCAATGTCAATGTCAATGTCAATGTCAATGTCAATGTCAATGTCAATGTCAATGTCAATGTCATTGTCAATGTCAATGTCAATGTCAATGTCAATGTCAATGTCAATGTCAATGTCAATGTCAATGTCAATGTCAATGTCAATGTCAATGTCAATGTCAATGTCAATGTCAATGTCAATGTCAATGTCAATGTCAATGTCAATGTCAATGTCAATGTCAATGTCAATGTCAATGTCAATGTCAATGTCAATGTCAATGTCAATGTCAATGTCAATGTCAATGTCTATGTCAATGTGAATGTCAATGTCAATGTCAATGTCAATGTCAATGTCAATGTCATTGTCAATGTCAATGTCAATGTCAATGTCAATGTCAATGTCAATGTCAATGTCAATGTCAATGTCAATGTCAATGTCAATGTCAATGTCAATGTCAATGTCAATGTCAATGTCAATGTCAATGTCAATGTCAATGTCAATGTCAATGTCAATGTCAATGTCAATGTCAATGTCAATGTCAATGTCAATGTCAATGTCAATGTCAATGTCAATGTCAATGTCAATGTCAATGTCAATGTCTATGTCAATGTGAATGTCAATGTCAATGTGATTTTCAGTGGCAGTGTCAGTGTCAGTGTCAGTGTCAATGTCAGTGTCAATGTGATTGTCAGTGTCAGTGTCAATGTGAATGTGAATCTGAATGTAAATGTGAATGTGAATGTAAATGTGAATGCGAAGGTGAATTCTCCCTCTTTGCGTCTCTCCCTCTCTCTTTCGCCCCCTCTCCCCCCCCCCACTTTCTGTCCCTCTCCCTCTCTCTCTTTCTCTCTCTCTCTGTCTCTCTGGGAGGTTTTAGAGCAAACCGCATTCGAAATAGTCTATTCGTTTAAAAGTTGTATGCAGAAACGTGCGCAATAGAGAGCGAAAAAGTTGCCTTTATTCACTAATTTTCACAACTTTTGAACCAATAGACTTTTTTGAATTATGTTTTTTCCTAAACCTTCTCGATGAAACGCCGCGTCTAAGGGCCCAAACCCCAGCTTTCTACGTTTAGCCGTTCTCAAGTGATGCCGTTACAAACATACATACAGACAGACACGATTTTATTATATACTAGCTGCTCGCGGCGTGCCTCCGGCACGCCCTCGTAGCTAGGCCCTCCGGGCGGGTTGCCAATGTCAATGTCAATGTCGATGTGCATGTCGATGTGAATGTCAATGTCAATGTCAATGATAATGTCAATGTGAAAGCGATTGTCAATGTCAATGTCAATGTCAATGTGAAAGCGATTGTCAATGTCAATGTCAATGTCAATGTCAATGTCAATGTCAATGTCAGTGTCAGTGTCAGTGTCAATGTGAATCTGAATGTAAATGTGAATGTGGATGTCAATGTCAATGTCACTGTCAATGTCAATGTCAATGTCAATGTCAATGTCAATGTAAATGTGAATGTGAATGTGAATGTCAATGTCAATGGCAATGTCAATGTCAATGTCAATGTCAATGTCAATGTCAATGTCAATAGCAATGTCAATGTCAATGTCAATGCGACTGTCAATGTAAATAGCAATGTCAATGTCAATGTCAATGTCAATGTCAATGTCAATGTCAATGTCAATGTCAATGTCAATGTCAATGTCAATGTCAATGTCAATGTCAATGTCAATAGCAATGTCAATGTCAATGTCAATGTCAATGTCAATGTCAATGTCAATGTCAATGTCAATGTCAATAGCAATGTCATTGTCAATGTCAATGCGACTGTCAATGTAAATGTCAATGTCAATGTCAATGTCAATGTCAATGTCAATGTCAATGTCAATGTCAATGTCAATGTCAATGTCAATGTCAATGTCAATGTCAATGTCAATGTCAATGTCAATGTCAATGTCAATGTCAATGTCAATGTCAATGTCAATGTGAATGTGAATGTGAATGTGAATGTGAATGTGAATGTCAATGTCAGTGTCAGTGTCAGTGTCAGTGTCAGTGTCAGTGTCAGTGTCAATGTCAATGTCAATGTCAATGTCAATGTCAATGTCAATGTCAATGTCAATGTCAATGTCAATGTCAATGTCAATGTCAATGTCAATGTCAATGTCAATGTCAATGTCAATGTCAATGTCAATGTCAATGTCAATGTCAATGTCAATGTCAATGTCATTGTCAATGTCATTGTCAATGTCAATGTCAATGTCAATGTCAATGTGAATGTCAGTGTCAGTGTCAGTGTCAGTGTCATTGTCAGTGACAGTGTTAGTGAAAGTGTCATTGTCACCGTCAGTGTCAGTATTAGTGAAAGTGTCATTGTCAGTGTCAGTGTCAGTGTCAAGGGCAATGTCAATGTCAATATCAATGTGAATGCGATTGTCAATGTCGATGTCGATGTGGATGTCCATGTGAATGTCCATGTGAATGTCAATGTGAATGTCAATGTGAATGTCAATGTCAGTGTCAGTGTCAGTGTCAGTGTCAGTGTCAGTGTCAATGTCAATGTCAATGTCAATGTCAATGTCAATAGCAATGACAATGTCAAAGTCAATGCGACTGTCAATGTAAATAGCAATGTCAATGTCAATGTCAATGTCAATGTCAATGTCAATGTCAATGTCAATGTCAATGTCAATGTCAATGTCAATGTCAATGTCAATGTCAATGTCAATGTCAATGTCAATGTCATTGTCAATGTCAATGTCAATGTCAATGTCAATGTGAATGTCAGTGTCAGTGTCAGTGTCAGTGTCATTGTCAGTGACAGTGTTAGTGAAAGTGTCATTGTCACCGTCAGTGTCAGTATTAGTGAAAGTGTCATTGTCAGTGTCAGTGTCAGTGTCAAGGGCAATGTCAATGTCAATATCAATGTGAATGCGATTGTCAATGTCGATGTCGATGTGGATGTCCATGTGAATGTCCATGTGAATGTCAATGTGAATGTCAATGTGAATGTCAATGTCAGTGTCAGTGTCAGTGTCAGTGTCAGTGTCAGTGTCAGTGTCAATGTCAATGTCAATGTCAATGTCAATGTCAATAGCAATGACAATGTCAATGTCAATGCGACTGTCAATGTAAATAGCAATGTCAATGTGAATGTCAATGTGAATGTCAATGTCAGTGTCAGTGTCAGTGTCAGTGTCAGTGTCAGTGTCAATGTCAATGTCAATGTCAATGTCAATGTCAATGTCAATAGCAATGACAATGTCAATGTCAATGCGACTGTCAATGTAAATAGCAATGTCAATGTCAATGTCAATGTCAATGTCAATGTGAATGTCAATGTCAGTGTCAGTGTCAGTGTCAGTGTCAGTGTCAGTGTCAATGTCAATGTCAATGTCAATGTCAATGTCAATAGCAATGACAATGTCGATGTCAATGCGACTGTCAATGTCAATGTCAATGTCAATGTCAATGTCAATGTCAATGTCAATGTCAATGTCAATGTCAATGTCAATGTCAATGTCAATGTCAATGTCAATGTCAATGTCAATGTCAATGTCAATGTCAATGTCAATGTCAATGTCAATGTCAATGTCAATGTCAATGTCAATGTCAATGTCAATGTCAATGTCAATGTCAATGTCAATGTCAATGTCAATGTGAATGTGAATGTGAATGTGAATGTGAATGTGAATGTGAATGTGAATGTCAGTGTCAGTGTCAGTGTCAGTGTCAGTGTCAGTGTCAGTGTCAGTGTCAGTGTCAGTGTCAGTGTCATTGTCAGTGACAGTGTTAGTGAAAGTGTCATTGTCACCGTCAGTGTCAGTATTAGTGAAAGTGTCATTGTCAGTGTCAGTGTCAGTGTCAAGGGCAATGTCAATGTCAATATCAATGTGAATGCGATTGTCAATGTCGATGTCGATGTCGATGTGAATGTCCATGTGAATGTCCATGTGATTGTCAATGTGAATATCAATGTGAATGTCAATGTCAGTGTCAGTGTCAGTGTCAGTGTCAGTGTCAGTGTCAGTGTCAATGTCAATGTCAATGTCAATGTCAATGTGAATGTCAATGTCAATGTCAATGTCAATGTCAATGTCAATGTCAATGTCAATGTCAATGTCAATGTCAATGTCAATGTCAATGTCAATGTCAATGTCAATGTCAATGTCAATGTCAATGTCAATGTCAATGTCAATGTCAATGTCAATGTCAATGTCAATGTCAATGTCAATGTCAATGTCAATGTCAATGTCAATGTCAATGTCAATGTCAATGTCAATGCGACTGTCAATGTAAATAGCAATGTCAATGTCAATGTCAATGTCAATGTCAATGTCAATGTCAATGTCAATGTCAATGTCAATGTCAATGTCAATGTCAATGTCAATGTCAATGTCAATGTCAATGTCAATGTCAATGTCAATGTCAATGTCAATGTCAATGTCAATGTCAATGTCAATGTCAATGTCAATGTCAATGTCAATGTCAATGTCAATGACAATGTCAATGACAATGTCAATGTCAATGTCAATGTCAATGTCAATGTCAATGTCAATGTCAATGTCAATGTCAATGTCAATGTCAATGTCAATGTCAATGTCAATGTCAATGTCAATGTCAATGTCAATGTCAATGTCAATGTCAATGTCAATGTCAATGTCAATGTCAATGTCAATGTCAATGTCAATGTCAATGTCAATGTCAATGTCAATGTCAATGTCAATGTCAATGTCAATGTCAATGTCAATGTCAATGTCAATGTCAATGTCAATGTCAATGTCAATGTCAATGTCAATGTCAATGTCAATGTCAATGTCAATGTCAATGTCAATGTCAATGTCAATGTCAATGTCAATGTCAATGTCAATCTGAATGTCAATGTCAATGTCAATGTCAATGTCAATGTCAATGTCAATGTCAATGTCAATGTCAATGTCAATGTCAATGTCAATGTCAATGTCAATGTCAATGTCAATGTCAATGTCAATGTCAATGTCAATGTCAATGTCAATGTCAATGTCAATGTCAATGTCAATGTCAATGTCAATGTCAATGTCAATGTCAATGTCAATGTCAATGTCAATGTCAATGTCAATGTCAATGACAATGTCAATGTCAATGACAATGTCAATGTCAATGTCAATGTCAATGTCAATGTCAATGTCAATGTCAATGTCAATGTCAATGTCAATGTCAATGTCAATGTCAATGTCAATGTCAATGTCAATGTCAATGTCAATGTCAATGTCAATGTCAATGTCAATGTCAATGTCAATGTCAATGTCAATGTCAATGTCAATGTCAATGTCAATGTCAATGTCAATGTCAATGTCAATGTCAATGTCAATGTCAATGTCAATGTCAATGTCAATGTCAATGTCAATGTCAATGTCAATGTCAATGTCAATGTCAATGTCAATGTCAATGTCAATGTCAATGTCAATGTCAATGTCAATGTCAATGTCAATGTCAATGTCAATGTCAATGTCAATGTCAATGTCAATGTCAATGTCAATGTCAATGTCAATGTCAATGTCAATGTCAATGTCAATGTCAATGTCAATGTCAATGTCAATGTCAATGTCAATGTCAATGTCAATGTCAATGTCAATGTCAATGTCAATGTCAATGTCAATGTCAATGTCAATGTCAATGTCAATGTCAATGTCAATGTCAATGTCAATGTCAATGTCAATGTCAATGTCAATGTCAATGTCAATGTCAATGTCAATGTCAATGTCAATGTCAATGTCAATGTCAATGTCAATGTCAATGTCAATGTCAATGTCAATGTCAATGTCAATGTCAATGTCAATGTCAATGTCAATGTCAATGTCAATGTCAATGTCAATGTCAATGTCAATGACAATGTCAATGTCAATGACAATGTCAATGTCAATGTCAATGTCAATGTCAATGTCAATGTCAATGTCAATGTCAATGTCAATGTCAATGTCAATGTCAATGTCAATGTCAATGTCAATGTCAATGTCAATGTCAATGTCAATGTCAATGTCAATGTCAATGTCAATGTCAATGTCAATGTCAATGTCAATGTCAATGTCAATGTCAATGTCAATGTCAATGTCAATGTCAATGTCAATGTCAATGTCAATGTCAATGTCAATGTCAATGTCAATGTCAATGTCAATGTCAATGTCAATGTCAATGTCAATGTCAATGTCAATGTCAATGTCAATGTCAATGTCAATGTCAATGTCAATGTCAATGTCAATGTCAATGTCAATGTCAATGTCAATGTCAATGTCAATGTCAATGTCAATGTCAATGTCAATGTCAATGTCAATGTCAATGTCAATGTCAATGTCAATGTCAATGTCAATGTCAATGTCAATGTCAATGTCAATGCCAATGTCAATGTCAGTGTGAGCGTCAGTGTGAGCGTCAATGTCAATGTCAATGTCAATGTCAATGTCAATGTCAATGTCAATGTCAATGTCAATGTCAATGTCAATGTCAATGTCAATGTCAATGTCCATGTCCATGTCAATGACAATGTGAATGCGATTGTCAATGTCGATGTCGATGTCGATGTGACTGTCGATGTGAATGTCCATGTCAATGTCAATGTCAATGTCAATGTCAATGTCAATGTCAATGTCAATGTCAATGTCAATGTCAATGTCAATGTCAATGTCAATGTCAATGTCAATGTCAATGTCAATGTCCATGTCAATGTCAATGTCAATGTGAATGCGATTGTCAATGTCGATGTCGATGTCGATGTGACTGTCGATGTGAATGTCCATGTCAATGTCAATGTCAATGTCAATGTCAATGTCAATGTCAATGTCAATGTCAATGTCAATGTCAATGTCAATGTCAATGTCAATGTCAATGACAATGACAATGTCAATGTCAATGTCAATGTCAATGTCAATGTCAATGACAATGACAATGACAATGTCAATATCAATGTCAATGTCAATGTCAATGTCAATGTCAATGTCAATGTCAATGTCAATGTCAATGTCAATGTCAATGTCAATGTCAATGTCAATGTCAATGTCAATGTCAATGTCAATGTCAATGTCAATGTCAATGTCAATGTCCATGTCCATGTCCATGTCCATGTCCATGTCCATGTCCATGTCAACGTCAACGTCAACGTCCACTTCAACGTCAACGTCAACGTCAACGTCAATGTCAGTGTCAGTGTCAGTGTCAGTGTCAATGTCAGTGTCAATGTGATAGTCAGTGCCAGTGTCAGTGTCAATGTGAATGTGAATGTGAATGTGAATGTGAATGTGAATGTCAATGTCAATGTCAATGTCAATGTCAATGTCAATGTCAATGTCAATGTGAACGTGAACGTGAGTGTGAATGTGAATGTGAATGTGAATGTGAATGTCAATGTGAATGTCAATGTCAATGTCAATGTGAACGTGAATGTGAGTGTGAATGTGAATGTGAATGTCAATGTGAATGTCAATGTGAATGTCAATGTCAATGTCAATGTCAATGTCAATGTCAATGTCAATGTCCATGTCAATGTCAATGACAATGTGAATGCGATTGTCAATGTCGATGTGACTGTCGATGTGAATGTCCATGTGAATGTCAATGTCAATGTCACTGTCAATGTCAATGTCAATGTCAATGTCAATGTCAATGACAATGTCAATGTCAATGTCAATGTCAATGTCAATGTCAATGGCAATGTCAATGTCAATGTTAATGTCAATGTCAATGTCAATGTCAATGTCAATGTCAATGAAAATGTCAATGAAAATGTCAATGTCAATGTCAATGTCAATGTCAATGTCAATGTCAATGTCAATGTCAATGTCAATGTCAATGTCAATGTCAATGTCAATGTCAATGTCAATGTCAATGTCAATGTCAATGTCAATGTCAATGTCAATGTCCATGTCAATGTCAATGTGAATGCGATTGTCAATGTCGATGGCGATGTCGATGTGACTGTCGATGTGAATGTCCATGTCAATGTCAATGTCAATGTCAATGTCAATGTCAATGTCAATGTCAATGTCAATGTCAATGTCAATGTCAATGTCAATGTCAATGTCAATGTCAATGACAATGACAATGACAATGTCAATATCAATGTCAATGTCAATGAAAATGTCAATGTCAATGTCAATGTCAATGTCAATGTCAATGTCAATGTCAATGTCAATGTCAATGTCAATGTCAATGTCAATGTCAATGTCAATGTCAATGTCAATGTCAATGTCAATGTCAATGTCAATGTCCATGTCCATGTCCATGTCCATGTCCATGTCAACGTCAACGTCAACGTCAACTTCAACGTCAACGTCAACGTCAACGTCAACGTCAATGTCAGTGTCAGTGTCAGTGTCAGTGTCAGTGTCAATGTCAGTGTCAATGTGAATGTGAATGTGAATGTGAATGTGAATGTGAATGTGAATGTGAATGTGAATGTGAATGTGAATGTGAATGTGGTTGTGAATGTGAATGTGAATGTGAATGTGAATGTGAATGTGAATGCGATTGTCAATGTCAATGTCAATGTCAATGTCAATGTGAACGTGAATGTGAGTGTGAATGTGAATGTGAATGTCAATGTGAATGTCAATGTCAATGTCAATGTCAATGTCAATGTCAATGTCAATGTCAATGTCAATGTCAATGTCAATGTCAATGTCAATGTCAATGTCAATGTCAATGTCAATGTCAATGTCAATGTCAATGTCAATGTCAATGTCAATGTCAATGTCAATGTCAATGTCAATGTCAATGTCAATGCGAATGTCAACGCGAATGTCAACGCGAATGTCAACGCGAATGTCAATGTCAATGTGAATGTCAATGTGAATGTCAATGTCAATGTCAATGTCAATGTCAATGTCAATGTCAATGTCAATGTCAATGTCAATGTCAATGTCAATGTCAATGTCAATGTCAATGTCAATGTCAATGTCAATGTCAATGTCAATGTCAATGTCAATGTCAATGTCAATGTCAATGTCAATGTCAATGTCAATGCGACTGTCAATGTAAATAGCAATGTCAATGTCAATGTCAATGTCAATGTCAATGTCAATGTCAATGTCAATGTCAATGTCAATGTCAATGTCAATGTCAATGTCAATGTCAATGTCAATGTCAATGTCAATGTCAATGTCAATGTCAATGTCAATGTCAATGTCAATGTCAATGTCAATGTCAATGTCAATGTCAATGTCAATGTCAATGTCAATGTCAATGTCAATGTCAATGTCAATGTCAATGACAATGTCAATGTCAATGTCAATGTCAATGTCAATGTCAATGTCAATGTCAATGTCAATGTCAATGTCAATGTCAATGTCAATGTCAATGTCAATGTCAATGTCAATGTCAATGTCAATGTCAATGTCAATGTCAATGTCAATGTCAATGTCAATGTCAATGTCAATGTCAATGTCAATGTCAATGTCAATGTCAATGTCAATGTCAATGTCAATGTCAATGTCAATGTCAATGTCAATGTCAATGTCAATGTCAATGTCAATGTCAATGTCAATGTCAATGTCAATGTCAATGTCAATGTCAATGTCAATCTGAATGTCAATGTCAATGTCAATGTCAATGTCAATGTCAATCTGAATGTCAATGTCAATGTCAATGTCAATGTCAATGTCAATGTCAATGTCAATGTCAATGTCAATGTCAATGTCAATGTCAATGTCAATGTCAATGTCAATGTCAATGTCAATGTCAATGTCAATGTCAATGTCAATGTCAATGTCAATGTCAATGTCAATGTCAATGTCAATGTCAATGTCAATGTCAATGTCAATGTCAATGTCAATGTCAATGTCAATGACAATGTCAATGTCAATGTCAATGTCAATGTCAATGTCAATGTCAATGTCAATGTCAATGTCAATGTCAATGTCAATGTCAATGTCAATGTCAATGTCAATGTCAATGTCAATGTCAATGTCAATGTCAATGTCAATGTCAATGTCAATGTCAATGTCAATGTCAATGTCAATGTCAATGTCAATGTCAATGTCAATGTCAATGTCAATGTCAATGTCAATGTCAATGTCAATGTCAATGTCAATGTCAATGTCAATGTCAATGTCAATGTCAATGTCAATGTCAATGTCAATGTCAATGTCAATGTCAATGTCAATGTCAATGTCAATGTCAATGTCAATGTCAATGTCAATGTCAATGTCAATGTCAATGTCAATGTCAATGTCAATGTCAATGTCAATGTCAATGTCAATGTCAATGTCAATGTCAATGTCAATGTCAATGTCAATGTCAATGTCAATGTCAATGTCAATGTCAATGTCAATGTCAATGTCAATGTCAATGTCAATGTCAATGTCAATGTCAATGTCAATGTCAATGTCAATGTCAATGTCAATGTCAATGTCAATGTCAATGTCAATGTCAATGTCAATGTCAATGTCAATGTCAATGTCAATGTCAATGTCAATGTCAATGTCAATGTCAATGTCAATGTCAATGTCAATGTCAATGTCAATGTCAATGTCAATGTCAATGTCAATGTCAATGTCAATGTCAATGTCAATGTCAATGTCAATGTCAATGTCAATGTCAATGTCAATGACAATGTCAATGTCAATGACAATGTCAATGTCAATGTCAATGTCAATGTCAATGTCAATGTCAATGTCAATGTCAATGTCAATGTCAATGTCAATGTCAATGTCAATGTCAATGTCAATGTCAATGTCAATGTCAATGTCAATGTCAATGTCAATGTCAATGTCAATGTCAATGTCAATGTCAATGTCAATGTCAATGTCAATGTCAATGTCAATGTCAATGTCAATGTCAATGTCAATGTCAATGTCAATGTCAATGTCAATGTCAATGTCAATGTCAATGTCAATGTCAATGTCAATGTCAATGTCAATGTCAATGTCAATGTCAATGTCAATGTCAATGTCAATGTCAATGTCAATGTCAATGTCAATGTCAATGTCAATGTCAATGTCAATGTCAATGTCAATGTCAATGTCAATGTCAATGTCAATGTCAATGTCAATGTCAATGTCAATGTCAATGTCAATGTCAATGTCAATGTCAATGTCAATGTCAATGTCAATGTCAATGTCAATGTCAATGTCAATGTCAATGTCAATGTCAATGTCAATGTCAATGTCAATGTCAATGTCAATGTCAATGTCAATGTCAATGTCAATGCGACTGTCAATGTCAATGTCAATCTGAATGTCAATGTCAATGTCAATCTCAATGTCAATGTCGATGTGAATGTCAATGTCAATGTCAATGTCAATGTCAATGTCAATGTCAATGTCAATGTCAATGTCAATGTCAATGTCAATGTCAATGTCAATGTCAATGTCAATGTCAATGTCAATGTCAATGTCAATGTCAATGTCAATGTCAATGTCAATGTCAATGTCAATGTCAATGTCAATGTCAATGTCAATGTCAATGTCAATCTGAATGTCAATGTCAATGTCAATCTCAATGTCAACGTGAATGCGAGAGTCAATGTCAATGTCAATGTCAATGTCAATGTCAATGTCAATGTCAATGTCAATGTCAATGTCAATGTCAATGTCAATGTCAATGTCAATGTCAATGTCAATGTCAATGTCAATGTCAATGTCAATGTCAATGTGATTGTCAGTGTCAGTGTCAGTGTCAGTGTCAATGTGAATGTGAATCTGAATGTAAATGTGAATGTGAATGTAAATGTGAATGCGATGGTGAATTCTCCCTCTTTGCGTCTCTCCCTCTCTCTTTCGCCCCCTCTCCCCCCCCCACTCGCTCTCTCCCTCTCCCTCTCCCTCTCTTTCTCTCCCTCTGTCTCTCTGGGAGGTTTTAGAGCAAACCGCATTCGAAAAAGTCTATTCGTTTAAAAGTTATATGCAGAAATGTGCGCAATAGAGAGCGAAAAAGTTGACATGTGTTCACTAATGACGTCACAACTTTTGAACCAATGTACTTTTTTGAATTATGTTTTTTCCTAAACCTTCTCGAAGAAACGCCGCGTCTAACAGTCCAAACCCCAGCTTTCTACGTTGAGCCGTTCTCAAGTGATGCCGTTACAAACATACATACATACATACATACATACATACAGACAGACACGATTTTATTATATATAGAGATAGAGACTAGCTGCTCGCGGCGTGCCTCCGGCACGCCCTCGTAGCTAGGCCCTCCGGGCGGGTTGCCAATGTCAATGCCAATGTCAATGTCGATGTCGATGTCGATGTCGATGTCGATGTCGATGTCGATGTCGATGTCGATGTCGATGTCGATGTCGATGTCGATGTCGATGTCGATGTCGATGTCGATGTCGATGTCGATGTCGATGTCGATGTCGATGTCGATGTCGATGTCGATGTCGATGTCGATGTCGATGTCGATGTCGATGTCGATGTCGATGTCGATGTCGATGTCGATGTCGATGTCAATGTCAATGACAATGTGAATGTCAATGTCAATGTCAATGTCAATGCCAATGCCAATGCCAATGTCAATGTCAATGTCAATGTCAATGTCAATGTCAATGTCAATGTCAATGTCAATGTCAATGTCAATCTGAATGTCAATGTCAATGTCAATGTCAATGTCAATGTCAATGTCAATGTCAATCTGAATGTCAATGTCAATGTCAATGTCAATGTCAATCTGAATGTCAATGTCAATGTCAATGTCAATGTCAATCTGAATGTCAATGTCAATGTCAATGTCAATGTCAATCTGAATGTCAATCTGAATGTCAATGTCAATGTCAATGTCAATGTCAATCTGAATGTCAATGTCAATGTCAATGTCAATGTCAATGTCAA
>OZ020503.1:4111373-4146373 GCA_963971365.1 Lasioglossum villosulum | reverse complement strand
TTTTTATGAAGAATTCATACAATTCTACTTCAAACATTATTTACGTTTTTAATTAAACCAAAGCCTTTTAAATTAATCTACTTTTTATATCAAAATATACTGGTGAATGGCTTTCATTGCCAATATATTGATGGATTTCGAATTTCTTGTACTTTTGTCTCCCATTGTGCCTCCAGGACATCCTACTCATGAGAGTCACTGTATTTCGCTACTCCATTGTTACATTGACCACGCCATTTACTTTTCAGTGACACGATTTTCGTTCTAAAGCTGCGAGTCTGGTAAACTAGGTGGAAATGTGCAATTCGTCATCGTGTCGATTAAATATTATTGATTTTTCCATGCTGTCTTTATGGAACATCGTTCCATCCAGCGAAATTATAAAAGCCGAATCAACAAAGGTCAATGACAAAGTCAACAGTAAACACTCGGGCTGCATGCATCATCCGAAAGCCAATACAAAATAAACTTGTCTGCGAACGTATACACAAAAACACTTTCATAGACCACGTATATTTCATGTTTCCCACGAATTCGATTAATTCTAACGAATTCGCACCAAATCACAACTAAACTTGCACGTCTAGGTCAACGCGCGAAACACGGAATTTAACCTTGCTGAACTAATTCCACAGAATTAGTATTTTTATTATTAGTATTAAGAGAGATACATATATTTATATTATATTATATATAATGGATAATAGATTATATAATAATTTTTTTCATTTTTATACGTAATTATTAAAAACATGTGAATCAAATTCATTATTATAATATTTCTATTTTTATAATATTTTTATTATATATTTATATTATATTATATATAATGGATAATAGATTATATAATAATTATTTTCTTTTTTATATGTAATTATTAAAAATATGAATTAAATTCATTTTTCATTATTATAATATTTCATTTTTATATAATAATTCATTTTTCATAATTCATTTTTCATTATTATTATAACATTTTCATTATATATAATGGATAATAGATTATATAATAATATTTCTTTTATATATATAAATATTATTGAAAACATCAATTAAATTAATTTCTTAAAAAATAGATATCTAAAAATTAAATTTCACATCAATTTAAATATTCATAATCGTTATGCCACAAATACAATGTTATTTAATTGACTCATTCATATTCGAGATTAATATTAATTAATATATTTAAAATTTGATACTGAAGGTGCAAAGAAAATTTTACTTTTTAAAATTTAATTAAACATCTTACACAATACAATTTAATTTTTTCAATTCAATTAATTTATAAAACTGTATCGTGAAAGATGTTGAATTAAATTTATATACAGTGATTCGTACTATTATTCGGACACTCTTAAAAAGACGATAATATTTTTAATATTGTACAATACGATTTGAATTTTTTTGGGAAGCTAGAGCAATTGGTTTGCCACAGGATGCGAAAAAGAATTTTGTCAAAAATTGCAATTGATCGGAATTGTAGAAAAAATACTAAAAGTTGCATTTCACAACTTTTTTATGTGGGACTGTATTGAAAATTTAAAAACTACGTCTTGTAGATCTGTGTCAGTTGTATGCACTGGTAAAGTTTCATCGAAATCGGTTGATGCGGATATAAACTACAGGCATTGAAAGATGCAAGAATTCTTAGATTTACTGCAGTCGAAGGCCGAAAATCGTGAAAATCTGCAATTTTTACTATCTTTAAACGTCTATAGCTCATTGCAACGTCGACCGATAATAATGGAGCACAACCTTAGCACAAATGAGAAAATCGAAAAAATGAAACGAGGAGCTACTAAAAAAATTGTTTCTCACAATTGTTGGTTTTACTTTTTAAATTAGTGACAATATTCGAACTCTTTGTACACCCACGGTACAAAACATATTCTTAATTTTCAGTAAGAGCCCTAATAAAAAAAATGAAAAGAAATGCTTTTATTCTTGCATACAACCTTATATATTATAATTTTTCGAAAATCTACAATGCAGATCATTTAGCAAACCACTGCTTCTAATTGTTGATAAAATAAAATCAGGTCGGTTGGTACAATTATAAAAATGTTATTCTATTTTAAAACGTGTACGAACAGTAAACTTACAAAATATATATATATGAAATTTTCATTAAAAGCCCTAATAAAGAAATTAAAAGAAATGCTTCTTTTATTTTCAGATCTTTTTTTAGAGATCTTTTTCAGATTTTTATTTGCATATCATTTAGCAAACCACTGTTTCTAATTGATCATAAAAAATCAATTGATTTGGTAGAATTACAAAAAGGTTATCCCATTTCAAACAATGTATGAACATTGTGTTCACCCACTGTAAATCTACGAAACATATATTTCAATTTTCCATTAAGGCCCTAATAAAGAAATGAAAAGAAATGCTTCTTTGATTTAGTACATACAACCTCGTAAATTGTAATTTTTGAATAATCTTTTTTACAGATCATTTAGTACACCACTGCTTCTAATTGATGATAAAAAAAATCAAATCTTCTCTATTCTTGCATACAACCTGGTAAATTGTAATTAGTCCAAAATGTTTTTTGCTGATCATTTAGTAAACCACTGCTTCTACTTGATGGTAAAAAAAATCAAGTCGTCTCTATTCTAGCATACAACCTGGTAAATTATAATTTTTCCAACATCTTTTTTGCGGATCAGTTAGCAAACCACTATTTCTAATTGATGATAAAAAGAATCAAGTCTTCTCTATTCTTGCATGGAGCCTTGTAAATTATAATTTTCCCTAAATTTTTTTGCAGATCATTTAGTAAACCACTGCTTCTAATTGATGATAAAAACAATCAAGTCTTCTCTATTCTTGCATACAACCTGGTAAATTGTAATTTCTGAATAATCTTCTTTGTAGATCATTTAGCAAACCACTGTTTCTAATTGATGATAAAAAAAATCAATTCTTCTCTATTCTTACATACAACTTGGTAAATTGTAATTTCTGAATAATCTTTTTTTTAGATCATTTAGTAAACCACTGTTTCTAATTGATGACAAAAAATATCAAGTCTTCCCTATTCTTGCATACAACCTAGTAAATTATAATTTTCCAAAAATCTTTTTTGCACATCATCTAGCAACCCACTGTTTCTAATTGATAATAAAAACAATCAAGTCTTCTCTATTCTTGCATACAACCTGGTAAATTATAATGTTTTGAAAATCTTTTTTGCATATCATTTAGTAAACCACTGCTTCTAATTGATGATAAAAAATATCAAGTCTTCTCTATTCTTGCACACAACCTGGTAAATTGTAATTTGTCCAAAATCTCTTTTGCAGATCATTTAGTAAACCACTGCTTCTACTTGATAATAAAAAAATCAAGTCTTCTCTATTCTTGCATACAACCTGGTAAATTATAATGTTTTGAAAATCTGTTTTGCAGATCATTTAGTAAACCACTGCTTCTAACTGATCATAAAAAAAATCAAGTCTTCTCTATTCTTGCACACAACCTCGTAAATTGTAATTTTTAAATAATCTTTTTTCCAGAGCATTTAGTACACCAATGTTTCCAATTGATGATAACAAAATCAAGTCTTCTCTATTCTTGCATGCAGCCTTGTAAATTATAATGTTTTGAAAATATTTTATTTAGTAAACCACTGCTTCTAATTGATGATCAAAAACATCAAGTCTTCTCTATTCTTGCATACAACCTGGTAAATTATAATTTTTCCAAAATCTTTTTTGCAGATCATTTAGCAAACCACTGTTTCTAATTGATAATAAAAAAATCAAGTCTTCTCTATTCTTGCATACTACCTCCTAAATTATAATTTTTCCAAAATCTTTTTTGCAGATCATTTAGTAAACCACTGCTTCTAATTGATGACAAAAAAGATCAAGTCTTCTCTATTCTTGCATGCAACCTAGTAAATTACAATTTTCCAAAAATCTTTATTGCAGATCATCTAGCAACCCACTGTTTCTACTCAGAAATAAAAAAATCAATTAATTTGTTCTAATTACAAAAAGCTTATCCCACTCGAAACAATCTACGACCACTGTGTGTCCACCCACTATATCATCAAAAATATACAAAACAGTCTCCCGTTCAATTTTCGCACCGCATCGTAAACTAATCAAACAAATCTCCCACTGTCCCATTTACATTTCGTTACATTACAGGGGTCCGATGCCCACCCCCGTGGTTCCGCCACTGCTCTATGGGCCAGGTATCCACCTAACCTGGCGTGGTTGCAACGCCGACGGCTCGGTACCGTTACCCGAGCCGCCTTCCACGAGAAACTCAAACCAGAATACATAACACCGAAGCTCGTCCCCGCACAATACAACAAAGTTACCTGAAAAATCGGCTGGGCTGCTCGCGCGTCCACGCCTGCTGTTATCTTGCTTGCACTTTCAAGATCGTACTCGGTTAACAAGATAAACACAATACGTAAGTATACGTGCACATACGCGCCTACATGTACCGACGCGTACACACCATGCTATATCTCCCGGTCGCGGGCCCAAGAAAAACCAGAACGGAAAACAAACCCGAAAAAAGAAACTAAACGAGGCACAAACGGTCGACTTTCGCGTAGAGGTCGATCTCACCTAAATATCGGTTCACGCTGGACTGTATCCGTCGGAGCACAACGCGTCACAAGGATCCTGATCCCGCACTTGCAACACCCAGAACCAAGAGAAGAAACTGTACAAAACATCCGTCGAAGCACACGCCAAACTTCACCGAGAGGAAGCCCACGTAAAATCCCGAAACAGTCGCGTATTCCCTGCGCACGATTAGACGTCTAGATCATGTCCGATCGAGTCTCGCGTGTCACGTCGCGGCGATGTGCACAACGGCTCCGTTCGGAATCATTCCACCGAGTTCGCAGGCTGCACGAGGGAGACCTTCGAGACAGACAGAGAGAGAGAGAAACCTTCGTAGCACTTTTGCGAGACAGGGACGGTGGAGAAAAAAAGAAAACGTATAGAGAGCGAACAGGTACAAGAAAACGCGACGCAACGGAGACTCGGACCTCTCGAACGCGACGGGAGAGAGAGAGCGGACTCTCTCTCTGGTTTCCTGTGCCCCGGCACGACACGTCGCGGTGGCGTCCCGAGGAACGAGAAGCCCGGATCACACAAAGGACAATCTTCTCCTCCCCTCTCCTCGCTGCGCTGTTTTCGACGGTGCACTGGGCGAACTTCGCGCGAACCTTGTCCCCGTCGCAATATTTTCTCTCTTTCGAATCCTCTCTGCCGACGCGCGTCCGTCGTCTCACCGGCGAGTTTTCTCCGTGGTCCTGTCCACGGGATCCTTTCAGGAGGTCTCGGGCGCGCACTGGTTCCGTCGATTATGCAGAAACCCCGAAGCCGGTTCTACGTCAGTTTGCTCCGGACGGGAGGGGGGCTTTTTTCACGTTGTCCGCCCTGAACGGTGTCGCGAGCGCGTCTATACACGTCCGTACGTCGCGGGCGCCGATGGCGGAATGAACCGGTGGCGCCCCGAGACCCGACACAGGCGCCCTCGCGAACTAACCGCCTTTCCGGGAACCAACACGCCCGCGAATACTTCACCAATACCGTGGAACGTGACGTTTCCGAGGAACGAGTGTTGGTTGATAGGTGTATGGTTGGGTGAGTACGTGTTTGTCCGGTGTGGGAGTGTGGGTTCGTTCGTGGGGATTCGTTCGCGTGCGCGTGGAGACGGACGCGCGCTCTCGCTCGCTCTTGCTAGCCGATGCCAGAAATACGCCGCGCACGAATACACGGAAAATGAGTAGGGTCGTACGACAGCTACACTCCGCCGAATCTATAATGGATATTCGCACCGACGGACCACCTGGCCCGCCTCCCCTTACTACGCCAGTGGCGCAACTAGCGTTTCGTTTTCGTGGGGTTTTTTGAATTTTTATGGGATTGACTGGGTTTTTTTGGGGGGTTTGGTTTTAGGGGTTTTTGAGCATCGTGGGTCACGAGGGTTGGGGGTTATGGAGCAAGTTTGGGGAGGGTTGTGGTGAAGATTTTTTGGTTTTGGGGTTTTTGGGGTTTTTTGGTGGTGGTTATTATGGGAATGGGATGGTGAAAATTCGAGCAAATCTTACTTTCGTAGAGGGGAAAATGTGAAAATTATAAAAATCATAGTTTTCACATTTATTTCCGTAAATAATGAGAATTTTGGAAAACACTTCCGGTAAAAGTTTTGGATCTTATTGAAATACGTATTTTATGTTCTATTGATTTTTGTGATGAAGACAGTAGTTTTTGAGAAAAATTATATTAAATGTTTGGAACACCATATAACACGTCCAATAAAATCAAATTTTATTACTAACGATAGCCACGGCTATTATAAGTTTACGGAGCATTTTAGGGGAAGTTTATAACTCTAATTTTTTTGTATTTTGGAGTTTTAGGTATTTTGAGGTGATGATTATTACGGGGATACGATGGTGAACGTTATGTGATTAAGTAGATGTTAGTTTCGTGGAGGGAACAATAACAACATTACAGAAATCATAGTTTTGTACTTTTATTTCAGTTAGTGATGAGAATTTTGGAAAATACTTCAAATAAAAGTTTTAGGTCGCGTCGAAGTACATATTTTATGTTCTATTGATTTTTGTGATGAAGACAGTAGTTTTTGAGAAAAATGATATTAAATGGTCGGAACTCGATATAACTCGTCCAATAGAAATCAAGTTTTATTATTAACGATAGCCACGGCGATTACAAGTTAACGGAGCAATTTAGGGGAAGGTTGTGGCAAAGACTTTTTTGGGTTTTGGAGTTTTTAATTTTTTGTGGTGATGGTTATTACGGGAATGGGATGGCGAACGTTATATGATAGCGAAAATTATGATGAAACCATAAAAATCACAGTTTCAACATTTATTTCCGTAAATAATGCGAATTTTGGAAAATACTTCAAATAAAAGTGATGGGTCTCATCAAAATATATATTTTATGTTCTATTGATTTTTTCTCATCTTACTTTCGTAGAAGGAAAAATGTGAAAATTACAAAAATCATAGTTTTGTACATTTATTTCAGTTAATGATGAGAATCTTGGAAAATACTAGAAATAAAAGTTTTGGGTCTTATCGAAATACATATTTTATGCCCTATTGATTTTTTTCATAAAAAGAGTAGTTTTTGAGAAAAATGATAGTAAATGATCGAAACTCCATATAACACGTCCAACACAAATCAAGTTCTATTGTTAACGATAGCCACGGTGATTACAAGTTTACAGAACAATTTCGGGAAAGGTTGTAACTCTGATTTCATTGTCTTCTGGAGTTTTAGGTATATTGACGTGCTGATTATTACACGAATGTGAAAGTGAAAATTCGCACAAATGTTACTTTCATATAGGGAAAAATGGGAAAATTATAAAAATCATAGTTTTAACATTTATTTCCGCAAATAATGGGAATTTTGAAAAATGCCTCAAATAAAAGTTGCAGGTCTCATCGCGATACATTTGATGTGGTACTGATTTTTGCCATAAAGATAATAGTTTTTGAGAAAAACGACATTTATCCTCATACGTAAAAAAACAACCAACTAACTAAATGGTTAAGTTACTAAGTATTCATATTTTATACAACTGTAAACATATCAATTGGTAAATATAAAGAAATAGGCGATTTAGTATTTTGTCCAGCTAAAAAGGCCATTTTGCACACCACGCGTTGCAAGGAAAAGCGAATTATCTTCGAAATCTGCATTTCTCGGGAAGCCGCGTCAAGCATACATTAAAAGTTACGTTACTGCCGATTTCGCTTTCGCTCTAGCGTACGAACGCCGGAAGAAGAATCGAAGGTAAATCTAACGGGTGTCTCGGTACACAGTTCTCCAATCTCTCTCTTTCCTTCTTGAATCTCGCACAGTGATCCGGATTGGCAAAAAGTATCTGATTTCGTTGTAACTTTGGACCAGTAGAGATACTGCAATGAAATTCCCACTAAAAACATTTAATAAATAGTCATTCTCAACTACAGTTAATTAAATATGTTTTGTATTCGTTGAACAATAATTTTTTATTAATTTTCATTGATATATTCGATTGAGAAGAATATTTTTTGAATATCATCTTACAAACTGTTTTTTATTTTCTAACCACGCATATTTTGGCGAAACTTCCATTTATAGCAAAAATCAGAATTCGATGAAATTTTGAAAATAGGTTCTTTTTTGACTAAAATGACGATTGCCAGAAGGATTTTTGGCGAGTCGAAAACAATTTTTTTATCATTTCAATGTCGCGCTCTACCTTACCGACTTACCGACTTTCTATTTTATACAGAATATCTTCAATTAGTTGTAAAAATTGATCATCGCCAGCCTAGTTCACCTCACAGTGCCATAAAAATTCACACATATATCATTTGGCAATGTACTTTGTTGGAATCACAAAGAGTTGATCTCATGAAAAAATTAAGGAAGCTCAATTTGTTTCCACCTTTAAATATCAGATCGTTGCTTTGTGAACCGAATATTGAGGCATGTTATTTTCTTTTCAAGTTTTTCAAGCAATGTAATTTAAAGATTTAAAGTTATGTACTTAATGTGTTATATACTTAACGTGTTCTACTGTACCTACATTACTAATATTTAAATGTAAGATGTATATTACTAATGTATAGCTTTATAACCTCCTGTGGGGAGTTCCAATTAAGCTTTCAATAAAAAAAAAATTAATCTATAAACAATTCCTCTTTAGTTTAAAGTAATACATATATAAGGTAAATTTGAAATTTTTAAAGACCACTCCTGGATTGTCGTGTGTATGGCCCCCAAACCGACCTAACCACAACTCATTCTAATCACATAAATAATAATATAACTAAATAATAAATAAACTTTCCCATTGTAGATATTGGTTCACTCGGTTTAACAATTGAAATTTTCTATACATTTTACATTAATTTCCAGAATATATATATGACGCATGCGCACAGCTCGAACATAAAGTACAAAGTCGGTAAGTCAGTAAGGTCGGTAAGGTAGAGCACAACATTGAAATGATAAAAATTTTTTTTCGACTCGCCAAAAATCCTTCTGGCCATCGTCATTTTAGTCAGAAAAGAACCTATTTTCAAAATTTCATCGAATTCTGGTTTGTGCTATAAACGGAAGATGTACAATAAAAAATTCTAAATTTTTATTATGGGCCCAAAAAAAGTTATAAGAAATGCCTTTCATACTTTTGCCTTCCATATATATGACGCATGCGCACAGCACGAACATAAAGTACTAAGTCGGTAAGGTAGAGCGCGACATTGAAATGATAAAAAATTTTTTTCGACTCGCCAAAAATCCTTCCGGCAATTGTCATTTTAGTCAGAAAAGAACCTATTTTCAAAATTTCATCGAATTCTGATTTTTGCTATAAACGGAAGAACAGCCCATATTTTTTATATTTGAGTTTAATACGTGTAACGTTTTGTAGAATACGTAAAATAGAAATACTATTAATTATTATTATTATCCTCTTTAATTATTATTAAAATTATTATTATTATTATTTATTCTAAACGGACTGACGTCCTTTTACAAAACTGTTTACAATAACAAAGGAGAATAAGAAGAAAAAACAAAAGAAATATAAGATATATGTATAAGATTACTCGTTTAACAACAAAGAACATCGTTTTTGGGCAAAATGAGAAACTTTTCGCCAACGCGGATCACTTCGCGGCGCTCGCTTATACAACGCCTACGCGCAATTATTTAATCAGCCTCGCTCGTTCGTTAAACGATCGAAATTAGCGCCCCGTAAAGTGAAACTTTTTAATTAGCAATAATCGCGCTCCGATAGGAATTCGTTGGCGTACAACTCCGATATGATTGATACGGGTTGCTCGTTACCTCCGCGTCGTAATCGTAATAAAACCTTCGCTGTCCTACTGATAACCGCGTTAATTGGCCTCCGAACAAAATGCACGCTCTCTGTCTCGCTGTTCTCAGTCCGAATATTCAGTCCAAATCTATCATTCACTACGGTGAGTTCACGAAATTAGTACACGTCGTCACCATTCATTTTTCCAAGTTTCCAGTTAAATCGATAGAAGTCCTCCTGCATTTGATCTTGCAAAATTAAGGAATTATGTCGTAAATCAACACGAACAGCAGAGTCGCAAAACTAAGTTATGAGATTAAGAGTTAAATGCAAGAGTTACATGGACAGACATACTGCTTCGATGCAAGTTGTTCGACGTTATATTTATCAATAATGATTTCATGGACTCACATGATTAGCGATACTTTAATGTTAATGTACCAGGATGATTTTCGACTGGACCTAAATCGATACATGTCCGCTTTTACGGTTCTTCTTGCAAAATTAAGGAATTATGTGTTAAATGAACACGAACTGCAGCACAACAAACAAAATTATGAGTTGGAGAGCTTGATGCAAGAGTTACATGCAGGAACATACTGCTTCCATGCAAGTTGGTTCAACATTATTTAACAATAATGATTTTCTTGTACTCTGGATGACATCGTTGAGGATTGGGTTAGGATAGGGTTAAGAACAGCAGACAAATGAACAAAATTATGGACTAGAGAGATAAATGAAAGTATTACATGAAGAATGGAATTCTTCTTCGATGCAAGTTGGTTGCACATCTGCAACTGTGGCATCGTTTAGGACCAGTCACGGATTTCCCTGATTACCAATGTTTTTCAGGATGATTTTCGACTGGACCTACGACGATACAAGTCTGTACGTCTTACTGAGCTCTTAAATCTTCTTGTATCATTAGAGAATGTGTTAAATGAACAGCAGACCAATTAATGTAATTGTGGACTGCAGAGCTAGATGCAAGAGTTACATGCAGGAACATACTGCTTCGATGCAAGTTGGTTCAACATTATTGCACAGTTATGATTTTCTTGTACTCTGGATGACATCGTTGAGGATAGGGTTAGGAACAGCAGATCAATGAAAATAATTACGGACTGCAGAGCTAGATGCAAGAGTTACATCAAGAAACATACTGCCTCGATGCAAGTTCGTTCAACATTATGGAACAGTAATGATTTTCAAGCAATCTGAATGACATTGTTGAGAATTGGGTTAGGATAGGGTATGCAACAGCAGACCAATGAACATAATTAAGGACTGCAGAGCTAGATGCAAGAGTTGCATGCAGGAACATACTGCTTTGATGCAAGTTGGTGCAACATTATTGAACACTAATGATTTTCTTGCAATCTGAATGACATCGTTGAGAATTGGTTTAGGAAAAACAGATCAATGAACATAATTATGGACTGCAGGGCTAGATGCAAGAGTTACATGCAGGAACATACTGTTTTGATGCAAGTTGGTTCAACATTATTTAACAGGAATGATTTTCTTGCAATCTGAATTACATCGTTGAGAATTGGTTTAGGAACAACAACCAACGAACATAATTATGGGTTATAGAGCTAAATGCAAGAGTTACATGCAGGAACATTCTGTTTTGATGCAAGTTGGGTCAACATTATGGAACAGTAATGATTTTCTTACAAACTGAATGACATCGTGGAGGATTGGGTTAGGATAGGATATGGAACAGCAATCAACGAACATAATTATGGACTGGAGAGCTAGATGCAAGAGTTACATCAAGAAACATACTGCTTCGATGCAAGTTGGTTCAACATTATGGAACAGTAATGATTTCCTTGCAATCTGGATGACATCGTGGAGGATTGGGTTAGGATAGGGTATGGGACAGCAGACCAATGAACATCATTAAGGACTGCAGAGCTACATGCAAGAGTTACATGCAGGAACATACTACTTCGATGCAAGTCGGTTCAACATTATTGAACAATAATGACTTTTTTGCAATCTGAACGACATCGTTGAGGATTGGGTTAGGATAGGGTTAGGAACAGCAGGCCAACGAACATAATTGTGGGTTGGAAAGCTAAATGCAAGAGCATATAAGATGCATGGAGACACTGCTTCGATGCAAGTTGGTTCAACATTATTTAACAATAATCATTTTCTTGCAATCTGAATGACATCGTGGAGGAGCGTTACGGATTTCCCTGATTATCAAATGTTTTTCAACAAGATTTTCGACTGGTCCTACATCGATACAAGTCTGTACGTCTTACTGAGCTATTACATCTACTTATAACGTTAAATAATGATGTGTTAAATGAACAGCAGATTAATGCACATAATTATGAACTTGAGAGTTAAATGCAAGAGTTACATGAACAGACATGCTACAATAACGAGTTTCTTGCGACCTCAGTGGCATCGTTGAGGACTAGTGACGTATTTTCCTGATTACCAATGTTCTTCAGGATGATTTTCAACTGGACCTACATTGACACAAGTCCGCACGTCTTACTGAGCTGTTACATCTACTTATAACGTTAAATAATGATGTGTTAAATGAACAGCAGACTAATTAACGTAATTATGGATTTGAAACCTAAATGCAAGAGTTGCATCAAGAAACATACTGCTTCGATGCAAGTTGGTTCAACATTATTTAACAGTAATGATTTTCTTGCAATCTGGATGACATCGTTTAATGACATGAATGACATTGTTTAGGAACAGCAGACCCATGAACATAATTATGGATTGGAAAGGTAAATGCACGAGTCACATGAACAAACATGCTACAATAAAGTGTTTCTTGCAACCTCAGCATTATCCTTGAGGACTAGTCACGGATTTCCCTGATTACCAATGTTTTTCAGGATGACTTTCGACTGGACCTAGATCGGCACCAGTCTGCACCTACATCGACACAAGTCTGCACGTCTTACTGAGCTGTTACATCTACTTGTAACATTAAATAATGATGTGTTAAATGAACAGCAGTCTAATTAACGTAATTATGGATTTGAAACCTAAATGCAAGAGTTGCATCAAGAAACATACTGCTTCAATGCAAGTTGGTTCAACATTATTTAACAGTAATGATTTCTTGCAACTTGAATTTGAACTCGTCCTTGACGATTGGTTTAGGAACAGCAGACCTATGAACATAATTATGGATTGGAAAGGTAAATGCACGAGTCACATGAACAAACATGCTACAATAACGAGTTTCTTGCAACTTCAGTGGCATTGTTGAAGACTAGTCACGTATTTTCCTGATTGCCAATGTTTTTCAGGATGATTTTCGACTGGACCTACATCGACACAAGTCTGCACGTCTTATTTCATCTACTTATAACATTAAAGAATGACGTGTTAAATGAACAGCAGACTAATTAACGTAATTATGGATTTGAAACCTAAATGCAAGAGTTGCATCAAGAAACGTACTGCTTCGATGCAAGTAGGTTGAACATTATTTAACAGTAATGATTTTTTGCAATTTGAATGACATCGTTTAATGACATGAATGACATGATTTAGGAACAGCAGACCTATGAACATAATTATGGATTGGAAAAGTAAATGCACGAGTCTCATGAACAAACATGCTACAATAAAGTGTTTCTTGCTACTTTAGCATTATCCTTGAGGACTAGTCACGGATTTCCCTGATTACCAATGTTTTTCAGGATGATTTTCAACTGGACCTACATTGACAAAAGTCTGCACGCCTTACTGAGCTGTTACATCTACTTGTAACGTTAAATAAAGATGTGTTAAATGAACAGCAGTATAATTAACGTAATTATGGATTTGAAACCTAAATTCAAGAGTTGCATCAAGAAACATACTGCTTCGATGCAAGTTGGTTCAACATTATTTAACAGTAATGATTTTCTTGCAATCTGGATGACATCGTTTAATGACATGAATGACATGGTTTAGGAACAGTAGACTAATTAACGTAATTATGGATTGGAAAGGTAAATGCACGAGTCACATGAACAAACATGCTACAATAAAGTGTTTCTTGCAACCTCAGTATTATCCTTGAGGACTAGTCAGGGATTTCCCTGACTACCAATGTTTTTCGGGATGATTTTCGACTGGACCTACATCGACACAAGTCTGCACGTCTTATTACATCTACTTATAACATTAAATAATGATGTGATAAATAAACAGCAGACTAATTAACGAAATTATGGATTGGAAAAGTAAATGCACAAGTCACATGAACAGACATGCTGCCTCGTTGCAAGTTGTTTGGTCATCTGCAACTCTGGCATCGTTGTGAGCCAGTCACAGATTTCCCTGATTAGCAAATATTTCCCAGGCGAATTTTCGCGCAGTACGCGATGCACGCGCGTGCTATGCACTTTTCTCGTGTCCGTTATCGCGCTGTGCGATTAGCCGCGTTGCGTCATAATGCGCGTTTCCTTATTTACATCTGCGGACGGATGTTTCTGCAGGAAAACGAAGAGAAACCGACGCGTGCGACGAATCCGTCCGTGGTGGCTGTGGCTCGACGTAATCTTGGAAATAGAGGGGCTTCGAGGAAACTCATTACAACGGCTCGCACTTTGTCGTCGTCGACGTCGGGCGTCCGCGTCGCGCCGACTCGAAGCCATTGGCGGACGCTCGTTTCTTATCCGAAGGAAAGAGGAGCTGCTCCTCTCGGCCCCTCTGTCGCCAATATCCGTGAAAACGCGACATCGGAATGCCTGCGTCGATTGTAGCGCCGCGACGCTGTAGCGTCCACATCCACCGTTGCTGCGGACGACGCCATGTGACCGGAGAAACTTTATTCCTCGATAATAACAACATTTCGGGATCGAGATAGACCCGGGGCCAACGCGACAACGAAAGCGGAAAGCGGCTCCGATTAATTATCAAAAATCTACTTAATAATGATCTTCCGCTTGCTAATTCAACCCTACACATTACTCTGCCGACCCGAGTCCGATTCATTACTCTGTTAATTATCGGTATCAATTGCATCTTTCACCCTTTGAACGCGCAACACTTTTAATAATTTTTTTCTCAGAAACTATATACTGTCTTTAGACATATAGAAATTGATGTTATCGGCGCACAGGTTCGGACATGATTCTACAAACATAATTTGAATGGTACTACAAACGTTGAGAGGCCTTTCGATTAGACACAGTACGATTGGGAACTTAGCTATTGGACACATATCTTTTAGAAACAACATCATTCGACACAAGTAGGATTGGACACATCTCTATTGGACACAAATAGAATTGCGCACAGTACTTTTGGACACAAATGTACCGAGACCAAATTAAATTAATGGATAATTTAGTACATTAATAAATTTTTAAAATAGGTTCTTTTTTTACTAAAATGACGATTGCCAGAAGGATACTTGGCGACTCGAAACACAATTTTCAATTTTTAAAGACTAATCCTGGATTTTCGTATGTGTGGTCGCTCTCCGCCCCCACTACGACCTAACCACAACTCATTCGGATCACATAATCTTAGCATTGTATCTGCTGTCATGCAGAATTATCGAGCACAGCACGGACATAAAGTAGAAAGTCGGTAAGTCGGCAAAGTAGAGAGCGACATTTAAATAATGAAAATTTGTTGCGAGTCGCTAAAAATCCTTCTGGCAATCGTCATTTTAGTAAAACAAGAACCTATTTCTGCAATTTCATCGAATTCTGAGAATAGACGTAAACGGAAGCACAACCAAAATTTCGTCTTCAGAAATGAGAGAGATTCACGATAGCCAACTACTGAATCGATTAAGATTATCCTAACCCTATCATAACCTTAAATAATCTACGCATTCCGTTGCACGTATTATATTTACATTTAATTAATGTACACTTCTATCGTCTTTAGATTTTAATAGTCGAGTAAAAGTTCAAGTAAAAAGTTCGAGTAAAAACATAACCAAAAATTTGTTACACTCTGAAAACTATTCATTTAATTTGGTCTCGGTACATTTGTGTCCAAAAGTACTATGCGCAATTCTATTTGTGTCCAATAGAGATGTGTTCAATGCTTCATGTGTCCAATGATGTTGTTTCTAAAAGATATGTGTCCAATAGCTAAGTTTCCAATCGTACTGTGTCTAATCGAGCCACCCCCGTCTTAAGGGGTTAGGCTAACCAGATCTAGGGTATTTATCAGTGTTACCTACCTCGGTGCAGAAAAATGTATGTAAATAAGTGGAAATAAATGGAAAAAACTATGATTTTTATAGTTTTTTCATTGTTTCTGCTACAAAATTAATTTCATTTTTCAATTTGTTTTAAAACAATAAGTTAAATCAAATGACAACTTCACAGTAGTGAGAGTTGTCTGAAAGTAGCTACAGTTGCCACATTTACTTCCCCATTTAGAGGATCACTAGGGATTTTTGAATTGGATCCTCCAATAAATATATAAGACTGAATTTAATTATTTGAATCCATTTATAACTTGTAACATTAAAAATGTAATAATTTAAGAATTATTTCTATGACCTTTCTTCAATGAAGTAAATTTAAATTTGTTTTAAAACCAGAAATTTAAAAAAACGACAACTTCACGTTGGTGAGTGTCGACTGAAAGTAGCTACAGTTGCCACATTTACTCCCCCGTTTAGAGGATCACTAGGGATTATTGAATTGGTTCCTCTAATATATATATAAGACTGAAAATAATTATTTGTATTTATTTATAACTTGTAAAATTAAAAATATAATATTTTAAGAATTAATTCTATGACCTTTTTTCAATGAACTAAGTTTAAATTTGTTTAAATATTTGAATTTGTTTTAAAACCAGAAATTTAATAAAACGACAACTTCACATTAGTGAGAAAGTTCACATTAGTGGGTGTCGTCTGAAAGTAGTCGACTACAGTTGCCACATTTACTCCCCCATATAGAGGTACAAGGGGTTATTGAATTGAATCCTCCAATAAATATATAAAACTGAATTTAATTATTTGAATTCATTTATAACTTGTAACATTAAAAATGTAATGTTTTAAGAATTAATTCTATGACCTTTCTTCAATGAAGTCAGTTTATCGATTTTTAAATCTGTTTTAAAGCAATAAGTTAAATAAAACGACAACTTCACATTAGTTGAGTTGTCTGAAAGTAGCTACGGTTGCCACATTTACTCCTCCATTTAGAGGATCACTAGGGATTATTGAATTGGATCTTCTAATAAATATATAAGACTGAAAATAATTATTTGTATTTATTTATAACTTGTAACATTAAAAATATAATATTTTAAGAATTATGTCTATGACCTTTCTTCAATGAAGTAAATTTAAATTTGTTTAAATATTGAAATTTGTTTTAAAACCAGAAATTTAATAAAACGACAACTTCACATTAGTGAGAAGGTTCACATTGGTGAGAGTCGTCTGAAAGTAGCTACAGTTGCCACTTCCCCATTTAGAGGATCACTAGGGATTTTTGAATTGGATCCTCCAATAAATATATAAAACTGAATTTAATTATTTGAATTCATTTGTAACTTGTAACATTAAAAATATAATATTTTAAGAATTATTTCTATGACCTTCCTTCAATGAAGTAACTTTAAATTTGTTTAAATATTTAAATTTGTTTTAAAACGATAAGTTAAATAAAACGACAACTTCACATTAGTGAGAAAGTTCACAGTAGTGAGTGTCGTCTGAAAGTAGCTACAGTTGCCACATTTACTCCCCCATTTAGAGGATCACTAGGGATTATTGAACTGGATCCTGCAATAAATATATAAAACTGAAAATAATTATTTGTAATTATTTATAACTTGTAACATTAAAAATATAATATTTTAAGAAACAATATTAAATCTTAATTCTATGACCTTTCTTCAGTGAAGTCAGTTTATCGATTTTTAAATTTGTTTTAAAACCAGAAATTTAATAAAACGACAACTTCACATTAGTGAGAAAGTTCACATTAGTGAGTGTCGTCTGAAAGCAGCTGCAGTTGCCACAGATGCAACTCGGAGATTCTGTAACACGTGTTCCGCGGTGCAGCAACGCATTACCGATAAAATTGTCCCGCGTTTCCGTTCTACGGATGGCGAAGGGGGTGATGGCGTACATACATACGTGTAGGCGACACGGGCCATGGTGGAAGAGCACCCTGGATGAATCTAGGAAGTAAGAGCCTGCGCGTGGAACTGTGTCAAGGTTACGATAAATATGCTCCCGCGTCGCTTTCGAAGGGATCAATCCTCGTTAATCTTTCACCGGGTTGGCTGCACGTATACCCACACACCTAACGCACATGCCGCATACTCACACGCGCGGCCGTACAAACATTCTGTACGCACACGCGCGTCCGTGCGTGTGTGCAGTTACGTAACGACTTTGCATCTCCGCGGATACTTCGCGAGGCCGCCTACTTGTTCGCGAAAATATTTATCTTCCTCGCGACCGCGAATCGCGCATTTATGGGGCCCGCCTCGGCTTCCCCGTAAACGCCGCACCAAACACGCTGACGTCGATAATACTCGACGAGCACGGAAACACGCTGATATCATTTTGAGCGAAACTTCCGTTTACCGTCCACCTCAGAATTCGATGAAATTTTGAAAATAGGTTCTTTTTTTACTAAAATGACGATTGCCAGAAGGATTTTTGGCGAGTCGAAAAAAATTTTATTATCACTTCAATGTCGCGATCTACCTTACCGACTTAGTACTTTATGTTCGTGCTGTGTTCATGCGTCATATATATGGAAGGCAAAAATATGAAAGGCATTTCTTATAACTTTTTTTGGGCCCATAATGAAAATTTAGAATTTTTTATTGTAGATCTTCTGTTTATAGCAAAAACCAGAATTCGATGAAATTTTGAAAATAGGTTCTTTTTTTACTAAAATGACGATTGCCAGAAGGATTTTTGGCGAGTCGAAAAAAATTTTTTTATCATTTCAATGTCGCGATCTACCTTACCGACTTAGTACTTTATGTTCGTGCTGTGTTCATGCGTCATATATATGGAAGGCAAAAATATGAAAGGCATTTCTTATAACTTTTTTTGGGCCCATATTGTAAATTTAGAATTTTTTATTGTAGATCTTTCGTTTATAGCAAAAACCAGAATTCGATGAAATTTTTAAAATAGGTTCTTTTTTTACTAAAATGACGATTGCCAGAAGGATTTTTGGCGAGTCGAAAAAAATTTTTTTATCACTTCAATGTCGCGATCTACCTTACCGACTTAGTACTTTATGTTCGTGCTGTGCGCATGCGTCATATATATGGAAGGCAAAAGTATGAAAGGCATTTCTTATAACTTTTTTTGGGCCCATAATGAAAATTTAGAATTTTTTTATTGTAGATCTTCCGTTTATAGCAAAAACCAGAATTCGATGAAATTTTAAAAATAGGTTCTTTTTTTACTAAAATTACGATTGCCAGAAGGATTTTTGGCGAGTCGAACAAAATTTTTTTATCATTTCAATGTCGCGCTCTACTTTACCGACTTATCGACTTTCTATTTTATACAGAATATCTTCAATTAATTGTAAAAATTTATCATCGCCAGCCTAGTTCACCTCGAAGCGCCATAAAAATTTACACATATCATCTATAAACGGATACTCTTTAGTTTAAAGTAATACATGTGTAAGGGAAACTTGAAATTTTGACAGACTATTCCCTATCCTAACCACAACTCATTCTAATTGACGCGTGCGCACAGCACGAACAGAAAATAGAAAGTCGGTAAGTCAGTAAGGTCGGTAAGGAAGAACGCGACATTGAAATGATAAAAAAATTTTTTTCGACTCGCCAAAAATCCTTCCGGCAATCGTGATTTTAGTAAAAAAAGAACCTATTTTCAAAATTTCATCGAATTCTGAGGTGGACGGTAAACGGAAGTACAGCCATTAGATCGAAACAGAAGAAAGTGCAAAGAGGAAGTGCTTTCTTTTGCCACTCAGTCTACTTTAACGCGTTCAAGTGCTGATACATGGAGCAAAAAACAAGGACTTTACATTTATAAGGGTACACAGAAGTAGGAAGGCTTCTGCGGAACATTCGAACATAGATTTGTTTAATCATTTCTTATTGTCTTCAAATCCAATTATATCAAAATTTTGCAGATGCTAAAAGCACCAAAAACTCGATCAAGTACAAACTCCGACAGTGAATAATAATCTTTTATATTATATTTGTAACACTCAATTATTATATTAATAAACAAATTGTCAGTATTGTAAATTATGTTTTATTTACTTTACTCAAATTTTTACACAAAATGTCAATCTTTTCCTCCCACAACAATTAATTCGCACTAGAACTGACTTCTAATGTGCCGTATCGAATGACCCAACTCATTCAGGTCGGTAAGGTAGAACGCGACATTGAAATGATAAAAAATTTTTTTCGACTCGCCAAAAATCCTTTCGGCAATCGTGATTGTAGTAAAAAAAGAACCTATTTTCAAAATTTCATCGAATTCTGAGGTGGACGGTAAACGGAAGAACAACCCCATTTTGTTCGTTCTTCTCGATGGACTCGACGCTATTCCTACCGAAGTGAAACTTCTTTGCTGAGGGTTACAATTTGCTGATGTTCCAGAATTCGAAAGTCTGGCGCGAAAATTTAAACTGAGAATCATCGGAGAAAAATCATTTCTTACTGCGACTGGATTCGATTACAACTCCACGATCTAAGAATGATAACGAACATTTTGGTATACAGGGTGATAACTCCGTTATTATTGCATTTACGAAAAAATGCCAAAGGAGAAAGATAAATGGTTCGATGAGCACTACATCTGTAGGACTTTAAATTTTTTTTAGATGCACTAGTGCATGTGCAATTAACAATTGCATCATATCTTTAAATAGAAATACATATTCCTTTTTACACAGATCGATCCTTCCGTTCAGTCTACGTAAAAATTGATTAGGGTACCATGGCAAAAAATTATTAGATCTCGAGATATTTTCAAAAAAGTTTTTATTGAAGAAGACATTCGAGACAAAAATCGTAATTTCTAGTACCTTACTAAGTACCTTAATAATTTTTTAATTCAATATCGATGCATCGATTAATGCATCAAAAATACAAGGTTCCATTAGTAAAAAAGTTTATTTTAATTTTTTTTTTAATGAAGAGCTTTTTATGATTAATTGTTATTGCAATTTGTTGTCAACCGTATACTGTAAAATTTTTGTTTGTTTCTTGGATCATATATAACACGCCACATATGTTAACTACTCCACCGCAAAGTCCAGACATAAATCCAATTGAAGATTCATGGGCTGAAATCGGAAAAAGATCAAATAAATATGAAATCACTTCAAAGGTGGTATTGAAACAAAAAATCATGGAAGTATGGAATTCCATCGAGTCGATTGAGACACTTCGTTACTGCTAATGGTAGTCCAACAAAATGTTAACATTAAATAATGTAACAATGTAATAAATAAATAATAGTGTAATAAATAAATAAATATATATATATATATATATATATATATCATAACTTTTGTATACGTTGTTGAATTCTTTTCAAATTTTACTGACATAATCTTGAGACTTCACCCTTACTACAGATACCAAATTGTTCTATACAGATTAGTTTAGTACATCTTATTTTATTCATTAAAAGGGTACAGCAGGATAAGATGGTCAAAAATGCCCTTGAACCGAATTGTATTGACGAAGTGTCATTCGATAGGGCACCAAAAAAAAGCATACTGTGCAAAATTTCAACCCTGTATCTCGATCGGGAGGGTAGTTATGGGGTAAAATCGAGAAATCAGTTTTTGAACTATCTTCCCTAGTTAATTACGTTTAAAAATTCTGAGAAAAATGTGATACATGTCAAGAACCCAAATACATTCTTCACAATTGGTTTCAGATTTTTAAATTGAAAATTCTGCTTGTAAAAAATCAAAAACCTCAAAAAAATCGAAAAAATGCAGATTTCACATGGAAGTTCTAGAGTGACAACTTTTATATTTTTACAGTAGCGATATATTGTTATTGGTATGGTTCATGAATTTTTTCAGATTTTTTGGTTTACTGCACCGTTGTCAAAAAAATAAGAACCGATTTTTTCGACGTTTTTTCCGCGAAGAACTAAGTTAACCTTAAAATTATCACGTTCTATTTATTTTTTAAGTCTATCTATATATTTTTTAGAAATGTTCAAGGTTTATCAGAGCCTGATGGACATTAAAAAATAAATAGAACGTGCTAATTTTAAGGTTAACTTAGTTCTTCGCGGAAAAAACGTCGAAAAAATCGGTTTTTATTTTTCCGACAACGGCGCAGTAAACCAAAAAATCTGAAAAAATTCATGAACCATACCAATAACAATATATCGCTACTGTAAAAATATAAAAGTTGTCACTCTAGAACTTCCATGTGAAATCTGCATTTTTTCGATTTTTTTGAGGTTTTTGATTTTTTACAAGCAGAATTTTCAATTTAAAAATCTGAAACCAATTGTGAAGGATGTATTTGGGTTCTTGACATGTATCACATTTTTTTCAGAATTTTTAAAATTAATTAACTAGGGAAAATAGTCCAAAAACTGATTTCTCGATTTTACCCCATAACTACCCTCCCGATCGAGATACAGGATTGAGATTTTGCATCTGATAGACTTAAAAAATAAATAGAACGTGATAATTTTAAGGTTAACTTAGTTCTTCGCGGAAAAAACGTCGAAAAAATCGGTTTTTATTTTTTTGACAACGGCGCAGTAAACCAAAAAATCTGAAAAAATTCATGAACCATACCAATAACAATATATCGCTACCATAAAAATATAAAAGTTGTCACTCTAGAACTTCCATGTGAAATCTGCATTTTTTCGATTTTTTTGAGGTTTTTGATTTTTCACAAGCAGAATTTTCAATTTAAAAATCTGAAACCAATTGTGAAGAATGTATTTGGGTTCTTGACATGTATCACATTTTTCTCAGAATTTTCAAACATAATTAACTAGGGAAAATAGTCCAAAAACTGATTTCTCGATTTTACCCCATAACTACCCTCCCGATCGAGATACAGGATTGAGATTTTGCACAGTATCCTTTTTTTTGGTGCCCTATCGAATGACACTTCGTCGATACAATTCGGTTCAAGGGCATTTTTGACCATCTTATCCGGCTATACCCTTTACGATTCTCGGCGCCGTCGCCTGAATCCTGCGCCCGTTCGAGTCCGCCTTTATGAGGCCTTTTGCCAATACCATACCGACTAAACCCTCACCGCCCAGGTCTCACCAGACCTTCTTTCTCACCCTGAATTACACGAACTAATTCCTCCGCTGGCCCGCTATCCGCATTCAACGGAGGAATTTTTTCATGTCCGAAGCCACGCATGTTCTTGGCCTTTGGGAGTCCTCGTGTACCTATACGGGCCCAGCGCTGCGTGTCTCTCACACTCGAGAGTTTCTGTTGAAGGTAAAATTCGTATCCACGCCCTGAAGAATCTCGTAGGACCGTGCGGCAGCTCGAAGCCATCGCGTCGTAGAGAGGACAGTCGTTTCCCATCCGGAGGAAGAGAGGAATCGTCCGTAGGTTCGGTCGCGTACCTCGCGAACCACGACGCGTAAAGAAAGAAGAAAAGGAACGGTCGGTGCGAAGGGGAAGAGGGGCTGAAGGGGAACACAGCGACGGAGCCAGCAGCAGCAGAAGCAGCAGCTTCAGCGGAGAGACACGTTGCGAGGGCGAAAGGGGCTGAGAGGGGATTCCTGGATCGAAAGCCGGTGGAAGGGATGTTTGAGAGGGGCGGGCGAAAAGGGGCTCCGGACAGCGGGCGAAGGGGGAAGACGGGAAAAAAGGCACGTCGCCGCCGTCCGAATGGATGCGATACGCGCCGGAGATCGTACGCAACGCCCGTGGCTATCTAGCTTGACTCGTGAAAGCCTAACGAACGCTCTCCTCTCCTTTCCTCTCGTGATACCTGCGTGAATTTCTGTCCTCCGCTGGCCGTCTACGCCGGACACCTGCGAGATAATGCCTGGTAATAGCTGGCGCACCGCGCGCTATGCTACCATAATCCTCGTGGATGGCTCCAACGAGGAACACATACCGATCCGACATCCAACGCGTCCCTATGAAAGCCTGGAACGACGTGGTTCTTCCACAAATTGTTGGCGCGGGTCTGCTTTCTGTGTTCTTTCTGATATTTAAGCAAATCTATACAGGGTGTCTCACCTGATTTTGACATCTTGATTCTCTCGCTATTGCTACTCGTAGCGAACAATTTTTCAGGGTAGGCTTGAATGGTATTGAGTGGAGCATATTTTTGTTATTAGCTTCTTCGTGAGTGGACGCGTGAAGGTCATGTAAAGGTTTACTTCTTTGTTTTAATGGAAGGAGGTATTTTTGAATACATCCATCGATGCAGCTGGACATTCGTTATAAAACTGTACTAACCTATGTATGTCGAAAAGTTAGTTCAGGAGATATTTAAATTTAAATAATTCTTATACGCCATTACTGTCGTGCTAAGACGTTAGTGTTTACTTACTATTGGAACGTCTTAGTGGGACAGTAATGGTATTTTTGAGTCATTTAAAGGTTATTTATAGGTTCCTCTTTAGAATGAGCCCTCATCGTTGGACACATGAGGGATAGGACACATCTCTATTGGGCAGAAGTAGCTGTCTATAGATAGAAATTAGTTATATTGTAGAGATTATATCAGTTATATTGGAGAGGTATAACTACCCTATCCTAACCCTTGTTTTATAGAGAATGAGAAAATTTATGACACAAACTCACCCTCATGGGGCTTGAACCCTGTCTCCTCCAATTACCTAGTAATACGACTAAGACGGATCTACTTATACGCATTACTCCTTAAAGTCGCTTGACGCGTCATACTAGGCCTCATACTGCTCTACGGCCATATTCGATTCCAAATACCCTATCCTAACCCTATCCTACTTGCCCCAATAGAGATGTGTCCTATCCTCCATGTGTCCAATGATGGTGTTTCCAAAAGCTCTGTGTCCAATAGCTAATGGATAATCATACTGTGTCCAATCGAGATCCTCCCAGAATCAGAGAATCTATCCTAACCCTATCCTAACCCTGTCCTACTTGTGCCCAATAGAGATATGTCCTTTCCTTCATCTGCCCAATGATGCTGTTTCCAAAAGCTCTGTGTCCAATAGCTAAATGGACAATCTTACTGTGTCCAATCGAGCTTCTCCCAGAAACAGAGAATCTATCCTAACCCTATCTTAACCCAGTCCTACTTGTGCCCAATAGAGATGTGACCCATCCTTCATGTGTCCAATGATGGTATTTCCAAAAGCTCTGTGTCCAATAGCTAATGGATAATCATACTGTGTCCAATCGAGCTCCTCCCAGAATCAGAGAATCTATCCTAACCCTATCCTAACCCTGTCCTACATGTGCCCAATAGAAATGTGTCCCATCCTTCATGTGTCCAATGATGCTGTTTCCAAAAGCTCTGTGCCCATTAGCTAAATGGACAATCATACTGTGTCCAATCGAACTCCTCCCAGAAACAGAGAATCTATCCTAACCCTGTTCTATTTGTGCCCAATAGAGACGTGTCCTATCCTTCATGTGTCCAATGATGCTGTTTTCAAAAGCTTTGTGCCCACTAGCTAAGTGGACAATCATACTGTGTCCAATCGAACTCCTTCCAGAAACAGAGATTCTGTCCTAACCCTGCCCTACTTGCGCTCAATAGAGAAGTGTCCTTTCTTTCATGTGTCCAATGATGCTGTTTCCAAAAGCTCTGTGTCCAATAGCTAAATGGACAATCATACTGTGTCAAATGAGTTCCTCCCAGAAACAGAGAATCTATCCTAACCCTGTCCTACTTGTGCCTAATAGTAATGTGTCCCATCCTTCATGTGCCCAATGATGCTGTTTCCAAAAGCTCTGTGTCCAACAGCTAACTGGACAATCATACTGTCCAATCGAGTTCTAATCCTAATCCGATCCTAACTCTGTCCTATTTGTGCCCAATAGAGACGTGTCCTATCCTTCATGTGCCCAATGATGCTGTTTCCAAAAGCTCTGTGTCCAACAGCTAAATGGACAATCATACTGTGTTCAATCGAACTCCTCCCAGAATCAGAGATTCTATCCTAACCCTATCCTAACCCTGCCCTACTTGCGCTCAATAGAGAAGTGTCCCATCCTTCATGTGTCCAATGATGCTGTTTCCAAAAGCTCTGTGCCCAATAGCTAAGTGGAAAATCATACTGTGTCCAATCGTGCTCCTCCCAGAATCAGAAGATACCGTACCCCCTCAAGGGTACTATACTTTAAGTAAAAAAAGCCAGAGTACTTCGATTAGACACAATACGGTTTCCCACTTAGCTATTGGACACATATCTTTTGGAAACAGCATCACTGAACACATGAATGATAGGGCACAGCTCTGTTGGGCACAACTAGCTATCTATATGTATATAGAGATTAGTTATATTGTAGAGATTATATTAGTTATATTGTAGAGATATAACTACCCTATCCTAACCCTATCCTACAATAGCTAAGTGGGCAATCGTACCGTGTCCAATCGAGCTCCACTCGTAACATGCTTGTACAAGGACGAAAAAGTGGTTTCCCGCAACCACTGTTTTCACTTGTTTTTCTAGTAATATTCTAGTAACATTCAAGGACATCGTACCACTTTAACATAGGCGAACGTAGCCACAGTCGCCACAAACCTTCCCGACTAATTCTCCATCCAGGGAAGTTCAAAAAGAGGAAGTAACGCGACGCATGATCATGGTAGGCGTCGATGTCTGGCAATTTACAGCGGCGCAAAACGATTTCGAGGAGAGAGAGAGAGAGAGAGAAAGAATGAAAGAAAGAGCGGCGTGTCGCCTGCGTATGGATCGGGCTTTAGCCGAGCGTGCTAGCGAGCGGATCTCTTTGTGTAACACGAGGGCCGCAGGGCCATCTTCTTTCTCCTCTCTGGACGGCCTCTGATACCTTCACCCCTCCACGCCGCTGCGCGAGCCCGTGTCCCGCCGGTTTCTCATCCTCGTTCTTCCTTGACGCGAGAGAGAACCTCGACCGGAGGACCAAGAAAGAAAAGAAGAGGAGATAGAGCCTCCTCTCTGACGCCGCTCTCCTCTCCGTCCTCGCGACGAGTCATCTCGTTTAGGTCGTGCAAGCGCCCTGGCGCGGTGCGAGAGGGGAATGAGGAGGACTCCGATGCCACGGGAACGACGACGGAAAGACCGGGTGGCACCGAGGGGGAGGGATCGTTGGCTGCGGCGATGCGAACACCGTCGTCGACGTTGGAGTCGTCGTTGTTGAAGTCGACGGAGGGGATTTGAGGGGAAGGGGAACGGCCCGGCCGGTGAGCCAAGGAACACCGAGGAGAGGAACCGAGAAGAGAGGCGCGACAGGGTCGAGGGAGAGTAGCTACGGGACAGAAGGATATATGGTTGTGTATTATGTACTCAGGAACCGTGTTACATACGCCTTCGTTCTTCCTCTCCATGTACGACGCGACTCCGCGCCGCGCTGCGCCGATACAGGCAGGTGTGCGTTTCCTCGTGCCAGCTCCCCAACGGTCTTCTACATTGGTTCCACGACGGTGTGGCCTGCACCGGAGAGCGCCAGCCCATCAACGATCAACGATCCGCACGCAATGCGATGCGACCGGCTACCAGTGAGATCGACATTCTTCGAGCATCGCGGGGAAATTGAACTCGGGGATTGTAGAGGACCTGCGGAAATTTTGCTGGTGTTGAGTCAAGCTGCTTGCGAAGCAGTTGGACTGAGGATTCTAGAGGAACACTAGATTTGTAGCTTTAGAGCGTTGGAAATTGTACGAGTGTAGGGTCAATCTGCGCAGCAGTCGGACTAAGGATTATACAGGACCTTTAGATCCTGACATATGTGTAGATTTAGAGTGTCGGAGATTCTGGAGGCATACAGTCAAGCAGTTTGCCTAGCAGTCAGACTGAGGATCCTAGAGGACCTCTAGATCCTGTCAGATGTATAGATTTAGAGCGTCGAAGACTCTGGAGACATGGAGCCAAGCAGTTTGCCTAGTAGTCAGACTGAGGATCCTATTGGATCCCTAGATCCTGTCAGATGTATAGATTTAGAGTGTCGAACACTCTGGAGTATATAGACTCAAACAGTTTACCTACCAATCAGACTGAGGATACTATTGGACTCCTAGATCTTGCTAGATTTATAGTTTTAGAGTGTCGAAGATTCTGGAGGGTATAGAGTGAAATAGTTTGCCTAGCAGTCAGATTGAGGATCCTAGAGGACCTCTAGATCCTGTCAGATGTATAGATTTAGAGTGTCAAAGATTCTGGAGGCACAGAGCCAAACAGTTTGCCTAGCAGTCAGACTGAGGATCCTACTGGATCCTTAGATCCTGTCAGATGTATAGATTTAGAGTCTGGAAGACTCTGGAGTATATAGACTCAAACAGTTTACCTAGCAGTCAGACTGAGGATCCTATTGGACTCCTAGATCCTGCTAGATTTATAGTTTTAGAGTGTCGAAGACTCTGGAGGACATAGAGTCAAATAGTTTGCCTAGCAGTCAGACTGAGGATCTTACTGGATCCCTAGATCCTGTCAGATGTATAGATTTAGAGTGTCGAAGATTCTGGAGGCATAGAGCCAAGCAGTTTGCCTAGCAGTCAGACTGAGGATCCTATTGGACTCTTAGATCCTGCTATATTTATAGTTTTAGAGTGTCGAAGACTCTGGAGGACATAGAGTCGAATAGTTAGCCTAGCAGTCAGATTGAGGATCCTAGATCCTGTCAGATGTACTTATAGATTTAGAGGATCGAAGACTCTAGGAGCATAGATTCAAGCAGTTTGCGTATCAACCGGACTGAGGATCCTAGAGGACCTCTAGATCCTGTGAGATTTATAACTTCCGAGTGTCGAAGACTTTGCGAGCATAGACTCCAGCATTTATATTAAATTTTTTAATAATAATGAGATATCTATGTGAATTTAATAAAATTTTTCAATAATATTAAATTTCTATTACAATTCAATTTTATTATAAATTTAGTAATATTAAATTTCTATTAAAATTCAATTTTATTATAAATTTAATAATATTATATCTCTATTCAAATTCAATTTATTATTTTAGTAATATTAAATTTCTATAAAAATTCAATTTTATTATAAATTTAATAATATTAAATTTCTATCAAAATTCAATTTCTTATAAATTTAGTAATATTAAATTTCTATTTTATTATGAATTTAGTAATATTAAATATCTATAAAAATTCCACTTTATTATAAATTTAGTAATATTAAATTTCTATCAAAATTCAATTTTATCCCTAAAAAAAATTAAACTTTATATATGAATTTAATAAAATTTCTTGATGCCTTCATTTGAAATCTAATCTCTATATATAATAAAATCGTGTCTGTCTGTATGTATGTATGTATGTATGTATGTATGTTTGTAACGGCATCACTTGAGAACGGCTCAACGTAGAAACCTGGGGTTTGGGTTGTTAGACGCGGCGTTTCTTCGAGAAGGTTTAGGAAAAAACATAATTCAAAAAAGTACATTGGTTCAAAAGTTGTGACGTCATTAGTGAACACATGTCAACTTTTTCGCTCTCTATTGCGCACGTTTCTGCATATAACTTTTAAACGAATAGACTTTTTCGAATGCGGTTTGCTCTAAAACCTCCCAGAGAGACAGAGGGAGAGAAAGAGAGAGAGAGAGGGAGAGGGAGAGAGAGAGTGGGGGGGGAGAGGGGGCGAATGAGAGAGGGAGAGACGCAAAGAGGGAGAATTCACCATCGCATTCACATTTACATTCACATTCACATTTACATTCAGATTCACATTTACATTGACACTGACACTGACAATCACATTGACATTGACATTGACATTGACATTGACATTGACATTGACATTGACATTGACATTGACATTGACATTGACATTGACATTCACATTGACATTCACATTGCTATTTACATTGACAGTCGCATTGACATTGACATTGTCATTGCTATTGACATTGACATTGACATTGACATTGACATTGACATTGACACTGACACTGACACTGACATTGACATTCACATTGACATTCACATTGACATTCACATTGACATTCACATGGACATTCACATGGACATTCACATCGACATCGACATCGACATTGACAATCGCATTCACATTGATATTGACATTGACATTGCCCTTGACACTGACACTGACACTGACAATGACACTTTCACTAATACTGACACTGACGGTGACAATGACACTTTCACTAACACTGTCACTGACAATGACACTGACACTGACACTGACACTGACACTGACACTGACACTGACACTGACACTGACATTCACATTCACATTGATATTGACATTGACATTGACATTGACATTGACATTGACATTGACATTGACATTGACATTGACATTGACATTGACATTGACATTGACATTGACATTGACATTGACATTGACATTGACATTGACATTGACATTGACATTGACATTGACATTGACATTGACATTGACATTGACATTGACATTGACATTGACATTGACATTGACATTGACATTGACATTGTATATAATAAAATCGTGTCTGTCTGTATGTTTGTAACGGCATCACTTGAGAACGGCTCAACGTAGAAAGCTGGGGTTTGGGCCGTTAGACGCGGCGTTTCTTCGAGAAGGTTTAGGAAAAAACATAATTCAAAAAAGTCCATTGGTTCAAAAGTTGTGACGTCATTAGTGAATAAAGGCAACTTTTTCGCTCTATATTGCGCACGTTTCTGCATATAACTTTTAAACGAATAGACTTTTTCGAATGCGGTTTGCTCTAAAACCTCCCAGAGAGACAGAGAGAGAGAGAGAGAAAGAGAGAGGGAGAGGGAGTGAGAGAGTGGGGGGGCGAAAGAGAGAGGGAGAGAGACGCAAAGAGGGAGAATTCACATTCCCTTTCACATTCACATTGACATTCACATGGACATTCACATCGACATTGACATTGACATTGACATTGACATTGACATTGACATTGACATTGACATAGACATTGACATTGACATTGACATTGACACTGACACTGAAATTGACACTGACACTGACACTGACACTGACACTGACACTGACACTGACACTGACATTGACACTGACACTGACATACTCATTGACATTAACATTGACATTGACATTGACGTTGACATTGACGTTGACATTGACATTGACATTGACATTGATATTGACATTGACACTGACATTCACATTCACATTGACATGCACATTGACATTGTAATTGACATTGACATTGACATTGACATTGACATTGACATTGACATTGACATTGACATTGACATTGACATTGACATTGACATTGACATTGACATTGACATTGACATTGACATTGACATTGACATTGACATTGACATTGACATTGACATTGACATTGACATTGACATTGACATTGACATTGACATTGACATTGACATTGACATTGACATTGACATTGACATTGACATTGACATTGACATTGACATTGACATTGACATTGACATTGACATTGACAATCGCATTGACATTGACATTGACATTGACATTGAAATTGACATTGACATTCACATAGACGTTCACATTGACGTTCACATTGACGTTCACATTGACATTCACATTGGCATTCACATTGACGTTCACATTGACGTTCACATTGACATTCACATTGACATTCACATTGACATTCACATTGACATTGACATTGACATTGACATTGACATTGACATTGACATTGACATTGACATTGACATTGACATTGACATTGACATTGACATTGACATTGACATTGACATTGACATTGACATTGACATTGACATTGACATTTTCATTGAAATTGACATTGACATTGACATTGACATTGACATTCACATCGACATTGACATTGACATTGACATTGACATTGACATTGACATTAACATTGACATTGACATTGACATTGACATTGACACTGACATTGACATTGACATTGACATTGACATTGAAATTGACATTGTCATTGACATTGACATTGACATTGACATTGACATTGACATTGACATTGGCATTCACATCGGCATTCACATCGGCATCGACATCGACATCGACATTGACAACCCGCCCGGAGGGCCTAGCTACGAGGGCGTGCCGGAGGCACGCCGCGAGCAGCTAGTTCTCTTATAAAATTAAAAAGTTGCAAATTCAGCAATCATTACAAATATTGACAACATCCATACATTATCCGAAGAGTGGATTGAAGTATGAAAGTTTTGAAAAGGGGTCGGTAAACTAGAAAAAATTGCGAAATCAGAATATATTATATAGTTTCTGTGTCTTAACAAATTCGATTTACAAGTAACAATCTCCGCATTAATCAGATTGACAGACCAGAATCGTCGCCGTCAGTTAACGGTATTAATTAATGAAAAATTAATTGGAACCTTCTTCCGGGATATTTTATTAGTGAATTGCGACACGCAGCTCACTCTGGCGCTCGAAACGATTAACAGCCTTCTCTCCTCGCGATTCCATTCGTATCGACCGTAGTTAACTCCCTGAGGATCTTTTTGAACATCTTTCCGAAATGATCTTCATAGTTACAAATTGTAAATATATAATTAATACAAATTATAAATTATAATTTATAGTATAAACTTAATTATAATGTAAATTAAATTATAATATGAATTGTAAAGTATAAATTGTCTATATTCATTCATTATTTATTACAACTATAATATAGTTAGATTATCTATAATTAAATTCTAAGTTCTATAACTAAATTCGAATTAATTAAATCACTTTAAATTCGCATAGACACAGAATTTCGACTCTTTCTTCCCAAAGTGCAGCCACGCCATTAGTGGATAGTTCTTGAGTAACCAATAAAGACCCCATAGGAAGTAGTTGAACATCGTTCTTACCACTATACCGATATAGGGGGCACCTGCAATAAAAAGTAAACTTAATTAGAATATAAACGCAACTTGTTGCTCTACCAGGCAAATGCAGATTGGAATTGTAACGAAATAGAGCAACATGCACTTCCCTTTTCTAAATCGTTTACTTACTGTACAGATATAGTATCCACTCGCGTTGTTTGTAATTGAAAGTCGCGTACCAGCTAAGCGGCTTCGGATCTGCAAAGAAAAATACAAATACAATAAATAAAATATAAATAAAATAAAAATAAAGTAAAAATAAAATAAAAATGAACTAAAAATAAAATACAATTAAAAGAAAAATACAATAAATATAAAAATCAAAAGCAGAATAAAATAAAAATAAAATAAAAATAAGAATAAAATACAAATAAAATACAAATGAAAATAAAATCAAAATAAAATAAAAATAAAGTAAAAATAAAATAAAAATAAACTAAAAATAAAATACAAATAAAAGAAAAATAAAATAAATATAAAAATCAAAAGCAAAATAAAATAAAAATAAAATACAAATAAAATACAAATAAAAATAAAATCAAAATAAAATAAAAATAAAATAAAAATGAGAATAAAATACAAATAAAATACAAATAACAATAAAATCAAAATAAAATACAAATAAAATAAGATATAAAATACAAATAAAATACAAATAAAAATAAAATCAAAATAAAATACAAATAAAATAAAAATAATTAAAAAATAAAATAAAACTAAAAAGTGTTCGCACACTTTTTAAAATAGAATAACTTTTGAAGTGAATTTCTTTGCTGAGGGGAAACAAATTTTTTAGCGTTATGGAAGTCGAATGTAATTTTTTTATTCGGGCTCGTAATGAAAATTGAAAATTGATGACGTGTAAAATTAAGATTTTTCTAAGATTTTCACATCTGTTTTTCAGAATGTGTGTAACAAACATATATTTCAAATTTTCATTAAGCCCTAATAAAAAAATTAAAAAAAATGTTCTTTTATTCAATTTTGCATGCAACCTTCTAAATTGTAATTTTTGGAAAATCTTTTTTGCAGATCATTTAGTAAACCAATGCTTCTAATTGATGATAAAAAAATCAGGTCATTTGGTACAATTATGAAAAGAATCGTGTCCCTTGCAAGCTATTTGGTTTTTAATTTGATTTTCGCATGGTGTGTATAGTATTACGAGACCTTCAGTCTCCGAAATTTTTTTTTCGCGATTTAATACGTTCTAAATTTCTTATTTAGTAGTTATATTTATTTTATTCAATACTTATTATTATTTTGGTAATATATGTGACCAATGGCGTTATAGAGAATACAGGACAGGTCGCGCCGATATAGCAGATGTCGTTAAAGTAAATTTCTACTTTACAAATGCATAGCAGTTTCCCTTTTTACCGACCAAAGTAATATTTTATATACTGACGAATAATGCAAACTACGCCTCGTATAAGAAAAACTAAGACTTTTGAGGTCGATTTCGGCCTTGATTGATCTAGCGTTTGCGACTGCTGCAAAATACCATGTTTGTATTATCAAGAAATAAGACCACGAATCCCGCTCCCTTGCAATCTTAGAGATGGGCAGAATTCAGGTTCAACGAAATCCGAATCCAAAATCGGTCAGGCGTGGTGACTGATAGAGTTTCAAAATATTATACTCCCCTTAGTCGATATTGGAAAATTCTTGGATTTTTCTTCGATTAATTCTTTGTCTCTTTTCCCATTTTTAGGATTCCATGCGGAGAAACTTGTTTGACGCAGGGCCGGCCTTCTCTATAAAAGGGCCTGGGTGCAGGCAACCATTTGGGGCCCTAAATGCTTTTGTTACAGAAGTACATTATTTTAGTTGTTGACCATGTTGGGCCCCGGTGCATAGCATCCGCTGCACCCCCCAAATGGCCGGCCCTGGTTGGATGATTGGCCACCCCTGTGTGTCGTCACCTTAAAAATGAAAACTCACACTTCGCGCCAACCAAGGAGTACGTCAGCTCGAAGAAGGCGTCCTTGTTCAAGTTAAAGTCGGTGTACCATAAGCCATCGATCGCGTTCCCGGCCAGTTGTATGAATTCCGGCGAGGAATTCTTCATGTGCTTCAAAAGTATTTCCGACCCGATTCTCCTGCACAGTTCCGTTGTCTCCGCCACGGATTTGCGGGCCATGTTCAGGCTAGAAAGTCTGAAGATAGTATCCGAACTGATTTCTAGAGTAGTTTCACGTA
>OZ020503.1:3953873-4106373 GCA_963971365.1 Lasioglossum villosulum | reverse complement strand
TGTGAGCTTATATTGAAAATTGGGAAAATTCGTTTTAACTTTTTTCAAAAGCTGGGGTAATTATTTTACTATAGATTGTGAAAAGAAATTTATTAAAAATTGCAATAAATTGGAATTGTAGAAAAAATAATAAAAGTTGCGATTCTCAACTTTTTATGTGAACCAATTTTGAAAATTCGAAAATTACGTTTTAACTTTTTGGGATAGCTGGAGCAATAATTTTACTATAGATTGTGAAAAGAAATTTATTAAAAAATTGCAATAAATTGGAATTGTAGAAAAAATAATAAAAGTTGCTCTTCTCAACTTTTTGCCTATATTGAAAATATGTTTTAACTTTTTTGAAAAGCTGGAGCAATTATTTAACTACAGATAGTGAAAAGAAATTTATTCAAAAATTGCAATTGAACGGAATGGTAGAAAAAATAATAAAAGTTGCGATTCTCAACTTTTTATGTGAGCTTATATTGAAAATTCGAAAAAAACGTTCTAACTTTTTTCGAAAGCTGGGGCAATAGGTTTACTACAGAATGTGAAGAGAAATTTATTAAAAAATTGCAATAAATCGGAGTTGTACAACAAATAATAAAAGTTGCGATTCTCAACTTTTGATGTGAACCAATTTTAAAAATTCGAAAATTACGTTTTAACTTTTTGGGAAAGCTGGGGTAATTATTTTACTATAGATTGTGAAAAGAAATTTATTCAAAAATTGCAATTGATCGGAATTGTAGAAAAAATAATAAAAGTTGCGATTCTCAACTTTTTATGTGAGCTTATATTGAAAATTCGAAAAAAACGTTCTAACTTTTTTCGAAAGCTGGGGCAATAGGTTTACTACAGAATGTGGAGAGAAAGTTATTAAACAATTGCAATAAATCGGAGTTGTACAACAAATAATAAAAGTTGCGATTCTCAACTTTTGATGTGAACCAATTTTAAAAATTCGAAAATTACGTTTTAACTTTTTGGGAAAGCTGGGGTAATTATTTTACTATAGATTGTGAAAAGAAATTTATTCAAAAATTGCAATTGATCGGAATTGTAGAAAAAATAATAAAAGTTGCGATTCTCAACTTTTTATGTGAGCTTATATTGAAAATTCGAAAAAAACGTTCTAACTTTTTTCGAAAGCTGGGGCAATAGGTTTACTACAGAATGTGGAGAGAAAGTTATTAAACAATTGCAATAAATCGGAGTTGTACAACAAATAATAAAAGTTGCGATTCTCAACTTTTGATGTGAACCAATTTTAAAAATTCGAAAATTACGTTTTAACTTTTTGGGAAAGCTGGGGTAATTATTTTACTATAGATTGTGAAAAGAAATTTATTCAAAAATTGCAATTGATCGGAATTGTAGAAAAAATAATAAAAGTTGCGATTCTCAACTTTTTATGTGAGCTTATATTGAAAATTCGAAAAAAACGTTCTAACTTTTTTCGAAAGCTGGGGCAATAGGTTTACTACAGAATGTGGAGAGAAAGTTATTAAACAATTGCAATAAATCCAAGTCCAAGTATTAATTCGTTTCACTGTATATATCGTCACAGTTACCTCTATTATATCAGGAACACATAATATCGACATTAGGCCAGTCGAGTGCGACACTGCGAAGGCCAGCATATTGTTGATATAATATTCTTGTCCTCTGAATTAGAAAAAAGTAAACGTAATCAGAAAGATACGATATTATATATCTCTTGTCAAGAAAAATAAAAAATTGCATAAACATTCGCAATCTAATTATATTATTATGCTTCTACTAGTTTTAACATTCATCATTTCACAAATAATTTAAAAAAAGCTAGATAATAAATTTCATTAGAATTTTGATTCACAAAGACAATATCCACTGAAAATGAAATTTTACATGATTGCACTTTCTTAAAATTTGACAAGAAAAATTAAAAATTTCATAAACATTCGCAATCTAATTATTGAGCTCCTGTTGGTTATAAAGATATAACATCCTTGAACCGAATGAACTCTGATCGGAACACTGCAGTACGAAGCCATTGACTTCACTTATCCATACACTGTGTCATCTTCTTTCTTATACAAATTCGAATATTTTCTACAAACTTGGTAAAACATTTTCATTTTATTTACATCTTGAACAGCCTCTCGTCGAACCAGTGCGGCAGATCTTTCGGTGTGACCTCGACGTACTCCGGATCGATGGTGGATCTATCCTCCATGAGCAATTTAAAATGTTCCTCCACCGAAGGCGGTTGAACTGTCACAAAACAATAAACACGATTAGAGCCCCTCTTCGAAAAGTCTTTCTCGAGAAATTTTATTATTGGTTATTCATCATTTCTCAAGACATTTTAAAATTTTCTTCCACCGAAGGAGGTTGAACTGTCACAAAACAATAAACACGATTAGTGCCCCCTTTCAAGAACTTTTTCTCGAGAAATTTTACAATCGGTTATTTGTGATTTCTTGAAAATTCTTCCTCGAGAAATTTTATAATTAGTTATTTATCATTTCTCGAGAAATTTAAAAATTTTCCTCCACCGAAGGAGGTTGAGCTGTCACAAAACAATAGACACGATTAGTGTCCCTCTTCGAAAATTCTTTCTCAAGAAATTTTATTATTGGTTATTTATCATTTCTCAAGAAATTTTAAAATTTTCTTCCACCGAAGGAGGTTGAACTGTAACAAAACAATAAACACGATTAATGCCCCCTTTCAAGAACTCTTTCTCGAGAAGGTTTACAGTCGGTTATTTATGATTTCTTGAGAATTCTTCTTCGAGAAATTTTACAAATGGTTATTTATTATTTCTCGAGAAATTAAAAAATGTTCCTCCACTGAAGGAGGTTGAACTGTCACAAAACAATAAACACGATGAATGCCCCCTTTCAAGAACTCTTTCTCGAGAAAGTTTACAGTCGGTTATTTATGATTTCTTGAGAATTCTTCCTCGAGAAATTTTACAATTGGTTATTTATCATTTCTCCAGAAATTTGAAAATGTTCCTCCACCGAAGGAGGTTGAGCTGTCACAAAACAGTAAACACGATTAGTGCCTTTCTTCGAGAATTCTTTGCGAAAAATTTTACAATCGGTTATTTTCATTCCTCGAGAAATTTAAAAAAGTTCAGTAAACAATAACGAAACGACGACGCTTCGAAATTTTATTTTATTTTGATTTTATTAAAAATTTTAGAGAATTCTCGAGAATTCTAAACACGATAAATAGTAGAGAAACGACGACGCTTCGAAAACTACAAAACTGTCAATAATAAAAAGCCTAAATAATAATAATAATAAAGCTTACCATCGTCGATGTGTGCTTTCTCTTTCATGGTTTACAGTGGCTTTGGCACTGCAACAAGTACGAGAAGCGACTAATTAGCTCGGCGATTCACAGATTCATATATATTATAAGTTGATAATGCGATAAACAACGATAACACTAATGGGCTCCCTACCAAATCCTCAAGAGTTTAGTCAACGTCAGCGTATGATTGTTACATCATTTATGGATGTTACGCGTTTACATTTGTACTCCCACTGCCACATAAAGGTCTGTTTACACTGGAATATTGTCGACTTCAGTTACAATGAATTATAAAATATCTTAATATGTCCAATAATAATAGTAGCAAATTAGGACAAATATAAAACGCAACATTTATTATAAAAAAAAAACCAGATGACAATAAATAATAAATTAATCTAGATATAGATATAGTTTATGCATTTTTCAATGATTCCGTTACTGCGTTTCAATTTTCGTGCAATTTTAAGAATGCAACATTTATTATAAAAGAAAGATTACATTAAACAATAAATTGGCAATATTACTCGCAATTTTTATTTTCGGGGTTCACATATAGATTATGCATTTTTTAATGATTTCCTTACTGCGTTTTAATATTCGTGCAATTTTAAGAACACAATATTTATTATAACAGAAACCAGATTACAATAAATTAATATTCGTGCAATTTTAAGAATGCAACATTTATTATAAAAAAACTAGATTACGTTAAACAATAAATTAAAAATATTACTTGCAATTTTTATTTTCGGTGTTCACATATAGATTATATATTACAATTTAGATTATACATATATAGATTATAGATTATAGAATATAGATTATAGATTATAGATTAGAATATATAGAATATATATTATACATATAGATAATATATATTATGCATTTTTCAATTATTTCATTATTTATTATAAATCATATCATATCCATATAAATTATATCCATATTTATTATAAAAACATATTACATTAAATAATAAATTAAAAATATTATACGCAATTTTTATTTTCGGTGTTCAGATATAGATTATGTATTTTTCAATGATTTCGTTACTGCGTTTTAATATTCGTGCAATTTTAAAAATGCAACATTTATTATAAAAAAAAGATTACATTAAACAATAAATTAAAAATATTACTCGCAGTTTTTATTTTCGGTGTTCAGATATAGATTATGCATTTCTCAATGATTTCATTACTGCATTTTAATATTCGTGCAATTTTAAGAATGCAACATTTATTATAAAAAAAAATTACATTTAACAATAAATTGGAAATATTACTCGCAATTTTTATTTTCGGTGTTTAGTTATAAATTATGCATTTTTTAAAGAACACAATATTTATTATAACAAAAACTAGATTACATTAAATAATAAATTAAAAATATTACTCGCAATTTTTATTTTCGGTGTTCAGATATCGTTTATGCATTTTTCAATGATTTCGTTACTGCATTTTGATGTTCGTTTTAATGTTCGAGCAATTTCAGATGCGTGAAAAATTCAAATGATTGATGAATAATGCTAGAACGATTAACACGTTCGTCGTAACATTACAACTACAGAAAAACCAATCGAAGCGAAGCAATTCAGTTTGAGAAAAATCGAACCTTTAAAGATAAAATTTATCATATAGTGATCGTATCTTCCGCATTTTGTCGCAGTGATAAAATTAAATTCTTGCCAATTTATTATACAGGGTGTCCCAAAATTCCTCCGACACCCGAAAATGGGAGGTTCCTTGGGTCATTTGAAGTAACATTTTCCTTTACAAAAATGGCGTCCGCAGCTTTGTTTAGGAGTTATTAACGAAAAACACGGACCAATCAGAGCGCGGCTACAGGGGATTTATTCTGGTTCGGCCAATAGCGACACCACGTTAAGCGAGACCTGTCGCCGAGTCGGACTCCGTTCGCTATAGCCGGGCTCTGATTGGATCGTGTTTTTCGATAATAACTCTTGAACAAAGCCGCGGACGCCATTTTTGTAAAGGAAAATGTCGCTTCAAATGACCCAAGGAACCTCCCATTTTCGGGTGTCGGAGGAATTTTGGGACACCCTGTATACGGGTTGTCCCAAAATTCCTTGAACATCCTGAACATGGGAACACGGAATATGGGGAGGTTCCTGAGATCATTTGAAGCAACATTTTCCTTTGCAAAAATAGCGTCCGAGGCTTCGTTAACAAGTTATTAACAAAAAACACTACTATGCCAACACGCGTCTAGCTCGCGCTCTGATTGGTCGGTTTGTTTTCGTTAATAACTTCTAAACGAAGCCGCGGACGTAATTTTTGCAAAGGAAAATATCGCTTGAAATGATCTTAGGAATCTCCCATTATCCAGATGCTAAAAGAATTTTGAGACATTTTGAAAAGATCCGCTGATCATTTATGCAACTGACGATGCAAAAATGCAATTAGGAAATAATTACTGTGCTCATCATACAGAAACGCCTAATCATCGGTACATGATTGTGTCTTTCGCGCATGGTAATAGGAACAGCTTGCAAATTTCAATTGGACTTCCATCTATTAACTTTTCAAACTGAATTCACGGTGTCATGCAACGCACGCCCACAGCGTAAGGTCATCGTGTCAATGTTAACAGTCAGCGGTACAGAAATCCGAGTTCTGAACGGACACGAGTTCACTTTTAACGCTGACTGCACCGCGACCGGTCAAATGGCCGCTTTCACATTGTTTACTTTTTTAATTATTGAAATGATAAAGATACGAAATTATTATACATATATAGTTATGTTTAATTATATATAGTTATATTATATATGTGTCAAATATATAATTAAATATCAATTATTAATATATGTACAATATTATAAAAATTAATATTACATATTATATAATATGTTATAAATATTAATATTACGTATTATATAATATATAATATTATAAATATTAATATTAATATATTAATATATATTAATATAATATTATATATATTAAAAATATAAAAATTTAATATAAATATATTTTTTTATATTGTATAGAGCAAATATATACTGTATAGAGCAAATTGTTTGCTACATTATGTGAAAAGAAATTTTTTGAAAAAAGTGCAATTGATCGAAATTGTAAAAAAATGCTAAAAGTTGCATTTTACAACTTTCTTCTGTTTTTATGGAAAATAAAATTTTTATTAAGGATAGAGCAAATAGTATGCTACATGATATGAAAAGAAATTTTTTCACAAATTGCAATAGGTCGGAATTCTAGAAAAAATAACAAAAGTTGTGTTTGTCAACGTTTTTATATGTGTCCATTTTGAAAATTCAAAAAATACGTATTAAGTTTTTTGGGAAGTTGGAGTAATTATTTTACCATAGAATGTGAAAAGAAATTTATTCAAAAATTGCAATAGGTCGGAATTGTAGAAAAAATAATAAAATTTGTGTTTATCAACATTTTTGCATGGGCCTATGTTGAAAATTCAAAAAATACATTTTAACTTTTTGGGAAGTTGGAGCAATTATTTTACTACAGAATGTGAAAAGAAATTTTGCCAAAAATTGCAATTGGTCGGAATTGCAGAAAAAATAATAAAAGTTGTGTTTATCAACATTTTTGCATGGGACTATGTTGAAAATTCAAAAAATACATTTTAACTTTTTGGGAAGTTGCAGCAATTATTTTACTACAGAATGTGAAAAGAAATTTTGCCAAAAATTGCGATTGATCGGAATTGTAGATAAAATAATAAAAGTTGTGTTTGTCAACATTTTTGCATGGACCTATGTTGAAAATTCAAAAAATACATTTTAACTTTTTGGGAAGTTGAAGCAATTATTTTACTACAGATTGTGAAAAGAAATTTTGCCAAAAATTGCGATTGATCGGAATTGAAGAAAAAATAATAAAAGTTGTGTTTGTCAACATTTTTGCATGGGCCTATGTTGAAAATTCAAAAAATACATTTTAACTTTTTGGGAAGTTGGAGCAATTATTGTACTACAGATTGTGAAAAGAAATTTTGCCAAAAATTGCAATTGGTCGGAATTGCAGAAAAAATAATAAAAGTTGTGTTTATCAACATTTTTGCATGGGCCTATGTTGAAAATTCAAAAAATACATTTTAACTTTTTGGGAAGTTGGAGCAATTATTGTACTACAGATTTTGAAAAGAAATTTTGCCAAAAATTGCAATTGGTCGGAATTGTAGAAAAAATAATAAAAGTTGTGTTTATCAACATTTTTGCATGGGACTATGTTGAAAATTCAAAAAATACATTTTAACTTTTTGGGAAGTTGGAGCAATTATTGTACTACAGATTGTGAAAAGAAATTTTGCCAAAAATTGCAATTGGTCGGAATTGCAGAAAAAATAATAAAAGTGGTGTTTATCAACATTTTTGCATGGGCCTATGTTGAAAATTCAAAAAATACATTTTAACTTTTTGGGAAGTTGGAGCAATTATTGTACTACAGATTGTGAAAAGAAATTTTGCCAAAAATTGCAATTGGTCGGAATTGCAGAAAAAATAATAAAAGTTGTGTTTATCAACATTTTTGCATGGGCCTATGTTGAAAATTCAAAAAATACATTTTAACTTTTTGGGAAGTTGGAGCAATTATTGTACTACAGATTGTGAAAAGAAATTTTGCCAAAAATTGCAATTGGTCGGAATTGTAGAAAAAATAATAAAAGTTGTGTTTATCAACATTTTTGCATGGGCCTATGTTGAAAATTCAAAAAATACATTTTAACTATTTGGGAAGTTGGAGCAATTATTGTACTACAGATTGTGAAAATAAATTTTGCCAAAAATTGCAATTGGTCGGAATTGCAGAAAAAATAATAAAAGTTGTGTTTATCAACATTTTTGCATGGGACTATGTTGAAAATTCAAAAAATACATTTTAACTTTTTGGGAAGTTGAAGCAATTATTGTACTACAGATTGTGAAAAGAAATTTTGCCAAAAATTGCAATTGGTCGGAATTGCAGAAAAAATAATAAAAGTTGTGTTTATCAACATTTTTGCATGGGCCTATGTTGAAAATTCAAAAAATACATTTTAACTTTTTGGGAAGTTGGAGCAATTATTGTACTACAGATTGTGAAAAGAAATTTTGCCAAAAATTGCAATTGGTCGGAATTGCAGAAAAAATAATAAAAGTTGTGTTTATCAACATTTTTGCATGGGCCTATGTTGAAAATTCAAAAAATACATTTTAACTTTTTGGGAAGTTGGAGCAATTATTGTACTACAGATTGTGAAAAGAAATTTTGCCAAAAATTGCAATTGGTCGGAATTGCAGAAAAAATAATAAAAGTTGTGTTTATCAACATTTTTGCATGGGCCTATGTTGAAAATTCAAAAAATACATTTTAACTTTTTGGGAAGTTGGAGCAATTATTGTACTACAGATTGTGAAAAGAAATTTTGCCAAAAATTGCAATTGGTCGGAATTGCAGAAAAAATAATAAAAGTTGTGTTTATCAACATTTTTGCATGGGCCTATGTTGAAAATTCAAAAAATACATTTTAACTTTTTGGGAAGTTGGAGCAATTATTGTACTACAGATTGTGAAAAGAAATTTTGCCAAAAATTGCAATTGGTCGGAATTGTAGAAAAAATAATAAAAGTTGTGTTTATCAACATTTTTGCATGGGCCTATGTTGAAAATTCAAAAAATACATTTTAACTATTTGGGAAGTTGGAGCAATTATTGTACTACAGATTGTGAAAATAAATTTTGCCAAAAATTGCAATTGGTCGGAACTGTAGGAAAAATAATAAAAGTTGTCTTTATCAACATTTTTGCATGGGACTATGTTGAAAATTCAAAAAATACATTTTAACTTTTTGGGAAGTTGAAGCAATTATTGTACTACAGATTGTGAAAAGAAATTTTGCCAAAAATTGCAATTGGTCGGAATTGCAGAAAAAATAATAACAGTTGTATTTGTTGAATTTTCAACATAGGCCCATGCAAAAATGTTGACAAACACAACTTTTATTATTTTTCTACAATTCCAACCTATTGCAATTTTTGACAAAATTTTCTTTCATATCCTGCGGCAAACTAATTGCTCTAGCTTCTAAAAAAAGTTCAAACCCTACAGTACGATATTAAATAATTTTATTTTTTTAAGAGTGAACGAATAATTTTTTGTCTCACTGTAGATAAATTTTTGGTAGAATTACTTAAACGTACAAAGTGCTTGTACACTCTTTAAAATGGAATAACTTTCTCATAATAAAACCGAACGACCTGATTTTTTATAAACAATTACAAGCATTGGTTTATGAAATGATATACAAAAAAGATTTTCCAAAAACTTATTATTCACAAGGTTGCATGCAAAAGTAAAAAAAGGATTTTTAAAATGTTTTTATTTGGGCCCTTAATGAAAATTAAAAATTCATGTTTTGTAGATCTACAGTAATTATCGACATAAATTTCATTGAAATCTTTTGACGCAGGAAAAAACGACACGCATCAAAAAATGTACGATTCTGTTGATTTTCACTATTTTCAACTATTCACTATTTTAACAAACATAGATCTATAAATCATATATTTGAAATTTTATTAAGAGCCCTAATAAAAAAAATTCAAAGAAATGCTTTATTAAATGTTTGCATGCAGCCTTGAAAATTGTAATAAAAAGAAATCCTTTAATAAACCATGCTTCTAATTGATGATAACAGAATCAGCTCATTTGGATAAATATTAATATTACATATATTAAAAATATAAAAATTTAATATAAATATATTTTTAATATAATAAATTATTATTATATAAAATATAATATTATTTATAATTATTTAATAGTATTATTAATATATATATATAATAAATTTAATATATATATATTTAATATTATACATGTTTGATATATACAATAATAGTATATATATTTAATATATCTATGTATATATGTATTTAATATATGTATATATATTTAATATACCTATGTAAATATGTATTTAATATATATATTTCCATCCAATATTTTCTACACAATGTACACATATGTACAATAAATATATACATTATTTCGAAAAGATTAGAAATTATTCAATAAATTGCCTCATTCAGTGTTATTACAGTATCGTTATAGATATTGTGAACAATCTAAATCAATAAATTGCCTCATTCAGTGTTATTACAGTATCGTTATAGATATTGTGAACAATCTAAATAAATTCAGTCTTGTAATTTTTATAAAACTTGAGTCATTTTTATAAAAATTCAGTATTATATTTTTTGTATATTTAATATATATATATATATATATATATATATATATATATATTTATATATATTTAATATTATATATGTTTAATATATCTATATAAATATATATTTAATATATATACATATATACATATAATATAATATAATATATAATATAAATAATATATATTTACATTTTTATGAAATTAAAAATTCATGTTTTGTAGATCTACATTAATTATCGACATAAATTTCATTGCAAACTTTTGACGCAGGAAAAAACGACACGCATCAAACAATGTACGATTCTGTTGATTTTCACTATTTTCAACTATTCACTATTTTAACAAACATATATCTATAAATCGTATATATAAAATTTTATTAAGAGCTCTAATAAAAAAAATTCAAAGAAATGCTTTATGAAATGTTTGCATGCAGCCTTGAAAATTATAATAAAAAGAAATCCTTTAATAAACCAATGCTTCTAATTGATGATAACAGAATCAGCTCATTTGGAGCAATCATAAAACCGTCGTTCTATTAGAAATTTTGTTTTCGTAATTAATTAGAAGCACGAACGAACCGATGTGTGAGCAAAGAATTGATTTCGATTCATCTCGAACTGCGTAATCCGTTCTGTGCTGTGCACTTTTAATATGCATCTGTCATCGTCTCTGTCATCGTATATCACTGTGCAGCGTCATGAATGGTTATCAACAATTGCACTTACATAAGCTGATAGGAATATTGTTAAACGCACTACGCAATCGCAGTGCTAGATTAACAATAAGCGGTGCACAAGGCTGCTGCGTTTCACAACACACGAATTGCACGAGGAGAGAATTGCATCGGAGACGGTGCAAGACGCTCGGGAACACTTGACGCGTCCGCGACTGCACACTCGGTGCAACTGACGCGAGTGCAGCGATTAACGGTCATTAAATTCACGCACTAGCAAAACTCGCCGCTGTCTATTTACTAGGTTCACGTGACCGTACAAGTTAAATAAACGGACTGCAACTGTCCCCGAGAATGGCCAGAAGTTGCGTTCGCGATGGCATAACGGTTTCTGTCTCCGATCGGTGGGGAACGCGGGGACACTCGAGTGCAGCGACTTCCACCGAAATATATGTAGAACACCGGCATTTTTCATTCCGTTAAAAACTTTCATCGCGCTTTCGAAGCAGACGCTTGTGCCACGTGTACCGTGAATGGTGCGCGTTCAACTTTCCATTCCGTGTACTATCGCTTGCGTTCGATGACTAAGTTACTTTCTGATAAACAGTGATTGACATGAACTATGACAAACATCGTTGGAGTCATTCATCTCTCTCTTTAAGGGACCGGTATTGAAGTTTGTGGAACAGATTGAATTTGGGTCTTTTTGTCATGTTTATATTAGATTGTAATCGAATTTTAAAGCAGTTTCCAATGAGATGGAGACTTGAAACTTTACACATAGCTCAGAACTGGATGAGATTGGAATATTTATAAAAAAATTAAAGGAGGAACTGTGCGTTTAGGAGATAAAGAATGTATCAATATTTCCCTTCGCCCCGCGTATTCGCGTTCAACGATCCCCACTCCGCGCGTCAGCGCTCCCTACTCCACTACGTGCCCCCACTCCGACTCATCCCCACTCCATTCCCCACCGAAGGAGCTCAGTTTGGTGTTTACAAAGTATAGTACTGTTATTTTGCCAAATAAAACGCGAATAATATGTGTTTTATGGCAAGAATGGACTTGAGCCACTTTCAAAATTAACATTTAGACTTGTCATTAAATTTTGAACAGCCCAAGTCCATTCGGTATAATTTCAAATGCTTCAAATTTAAAAAAATTTTATATTTCATTAGAGAACTTGAAGAACACCATTTATGCGATTCAGAAAATCTTACAACTATATAAATTATGTGACAATTTACTAATCACCCACTCCGACTCATACCCACTTCATTCTCCACCGAAGGAGCTCAGGATGGTGATTAAAAAATTTTGTAGTAATGTTATTTTGCCCAATAAAATGCAAATAATATGTGTTTTCTTGGCAAGAATGGACTTCAGCCACTTATTAATTTAACGACTACATTTGTCATGAAATTTGAAACAGCCCAAGTCCATTTGGTATAATTTCAAATGCTTCAAATTTAAGAAACAATATTCCATTTATTTTATATTTCATTAGAGAACTTGAAGACCACTGTTTATGCAATTCAGGAAATCTTACAACTATATAAATGATGTGACAATTTACTCCTCACCCATGCCGACTCAACCCCACTTCTTTCTTCACCGAAGGAGCTCAGTTTGGTGTTTACAAAGTATAGTACTGTTATTTTGCCAAATAAAACGCGAATAATATGTGTTTCTTGGCAAGAATGGACTTGAGCCACATTCAAAATTAACAATTAGATTTGTCATGGAATTTCAAACATTTCAAGTCCATTCGGTATAATTTCAAATGCTTCAAATTTAAGGAACAATATTCCATTTATTTTATATTTCAGTAGAAAAATTGAAGAACACCATTTATACGATTCAGGAAATCTTCTAACTATATCAAGTAAGTAACAATGTACTTCTGCCACTCCGATTCATCCCCACTCCATTCCCCACCGAAGGAGCTAAGTGTGTTGTTTACAAAGAATTAGTGTAATGTTATTTTGCCTAATAAAATGCAAATAATATGTGTTTTCTTGGCAAGAATGGACTTGAGTTACTTTCAAAATTAACATTTAGTTTTGTCATTAAATTTTGAACAGCCCAAGTCCATTCGGTATAATTTCAAATACTTCAAATTTAAGAAACAATATTCCATTTACTTAATATTTCATTAGAGAACTTGAAGAACACAGTTTATACGACTCAGAAAATCTTCTAACTATATAAATTACGTAACAATTTACTCCTGCCACTACGACTCATCCCCACTCCATTCCCCACCGAAGGAGCTCAGTTTGGTGTTTACAAAGTATAGTACTGTTATTTTGCCAAATTGAACGCGAATAATATGTGTTTTCTTGGCACGAATGGACTTGAGCAACTTACAGAATTAACAATGAGGTTTCTCATGAAATTTGAAACAATCCATGTCCATTCGGTATAATTTCAAATGCTTCAAATTGAAGAAACAATATTCCATTTATTTTATATTTCAGTAGAAAAATTGAAGAACACCATTTATGCGATTCAGGAAATCTTCTGACAATATAAATTATGTGACCCCATCCCCACTTCTTTCTCCACCGAAGGAGCTCAGTTTGGTTTTTACAAAGTATAGTACTGTTATTTTGCCAAATAAAATGTAAATAATATGTGTTTCCTTGGCACGAATGGACTTGAGCCACATTCAAAATTAACAATTAGATTTGTCATTAAATTTTGAACAGCCCAAGTCAATTCGGTATAATTTCGAATGCTTCAAATTTAAGAAACAATATTCCATTTACTTAATATTTCATTAGAGAACTTGAAGAACACAGTTTATACGACTCAGATAATCTTCTAACTATATAAATTAGGTAACAATTTACTCCTGCCACTCCGACTCATCCCCACTCCATTCCCCACCGAAGGAGCTCAGTTTGGTGTTTACAAAGTATAGTACTGTTATTTTGCCAAATTAAACGCGAATAATATGTGTTTTCTTGGCAAGAATGGACTTGTGCCACAGTCAAAATTAACAATTAGGTTTGTCATGGAATTTGAAACATCCCAAGTCCATTCGGTATAATTTCAAATGCTTCAAAATTAAGAAACAATATTCAATTTATTTTATATTTCATTAGAGAACTTGAAGAATACCGTTTATGCGATTCAGGAAATCTTCTAACTATATAAATTATGTGACAATTTACTCCTCACCTACGCCGACTCATCACCACTCCATTTCCCACCGAAGGAGCTCAGGATGGTGTTTAAAAAATGTTATAGTAATATTATTTTGCCTAATAAAATGCAAATAATATGATTCTTCTTGGCAAGAATGGACTTGAGCCACTTTCAAAATTAACAATTAGATTTGTCATTAAATTTTGAACATTTCAAGTACTATATAAATTACGTAACAATTTTCTTCTCACTCACTCCGACTCATCCCCACTCCATTTCCCACGGAAGTAGGTCAGTATGTTGTTCCGTTCATTCAGTTCTACTCCGGACGATTTAATACTCTAGCAAAAGACGTCGTCTATTTCATAGCAGTATCATTATGTCTTGCGTTCCATTTAAAACAGACTAAAAAGTAGGAAATAAAAAGATATATAAAAAAACCTTTTAAAAACTACGCTTATATTAAAATGCACTAAAAGGGAGAAAATAATATTTTTAGACATTAGTGACATTTGTGCAAAATGCAAAACAAAACATGTAAGTGACCATTGATCTTTATGCAAAATAAAAATGTTCTGCATCGATTGCAACGAATAGAAAACACATTGAAGGTTATTTCTTCTCTTGATGATTAGAATGGAGGTGAGATCATATATTTATGCATCTTCAATTTTGAAAATTTTCCAACAATTTTGGATATCATCAACTCAATTTTCTCTATAAACGCATCAAGATCCGCAGTCTAGTAATTAATAATTAAAACTCACAAAATAACGATTTTGAAGTTGGAACAGTGACAGATGCGTTTATATTATATACATATATAAACTTAATATATTATTACTATTATTTACAATTACTATTATTACTATTATTATATTATTTATTATTACTATTATTACTATTATTATATTATTTATTATTACAATTATTACTATTATTATATTATTTATTATTACTATTATTACTAGTATGCTGTTTAATATATAACTATTTAATACTTAATTAAATATAACTATTTAATACTTAATTAAATATAACTATTTAATATATAACTATTTAATACTTAATTAAATATAACTATTTAGTATATAACTATTTAATACTTAATTAAATATAACTATTTAGTATATAACTATTTAATACTTAATTAAATATAACTATTTAATACTTAATTAAATATAACTATTTAATACTTAATTAAATATAACTATTTAATACTTAATTAAATATAACTATTTAATATATAACTATTTAATACTTAATTAAATATAACTATTTAGTATATAACTATTTAATACTTAATTAAATATAACTATTTAGTATATAACTATTTAATACTTAATTAAATATAACTATTTAGTATATAACTATTTAATACTTAATTAAATATAACTATTTAATATATAACTATTTAATACTTAATTAAATATAACTATTTAATACTTAATTAAATATAACTATTTAATATATAAATTTAATTAATACAGTTATATATATTATATTTATATATTTCTAATTCTAATTTACATTTATATATTTCTAATTCTAATTTAATTTCTAATTCTAATTTATATATACATATTATAGAGCCAAGTCGAAATTACTTCGTAAAATATCGTTCTGAATTTTATAAGTTTCTTAAAGTTGTTATTGTGGGGATACTGCATTTTTTGTTATGTATTTTTAATTAAATAAATTGTTTGTTTACATTTTGTTTATAGGAAGAAGTGCAACGTTTTCCATCTGCCAACGCTTTGTCCTTTTGTTTTTTAATTTTATGACGTTTTCCAGAGGCTGTCAAAGAATATTAAACAATAAGGCGCACTAAACTACGGACAGCCGTAAAAAATGAGGTGATAAATATACTTCCATATTCATGGACCTTTACATCGTGGGATCGGTGTTAACATATTGAAGTTTGAACATTAGTTATGAAAAAGATGAAGTAAGTTATTCTCATTCTGTTTATGAATTCATAAATACGACATGCGACTAGTTGAAAATTAGTCGTTGGGAAACTGTCAATTAAAAGAAATATATACTATGTACATACAATAATACATACAACTAAAGAAATATTTATGTTACCTTAAAGTAAGTGATATAATTGACAACATATTACAAACGCTACTGCATAAGCAACACTGCAGAGTAGAAACAAACAATACGTAACGTTCTTACAATAAATTTATTACAAACACGAACTGGAAGTGACACGCAAAAGCATTCGAACAGAATATTTAATAGTTATATGAATAATTTCAAGTTTTAATAGGAAGTTGGAACACCGTTTATTTTTATTAAAATGTTCCCTCAAATTTTAAATTATACCTAAATTCATTTATTTTATGTGAATTTTCATTATTACACTATTTAGTTTATTCAATTTATATATAAATTTAATATTTTCCACAAATTATAAATTATACTTCAATTTACTTATTTCATATGAGTTTTCATTATTACGCTATTTAATTTATTCAAATTATACTTAAATTCATTTATTTTATGTGAATTTTCATTATTATACTATTTAGTTTATTCAATTTATATGTAAACTTAATATTTTCCACAAATATTAAATTATACTTACATTTACTTAATTTATATAAATTTTTATTATTACACTATATAATTTATTCAATTCACATATAAATTTGTATATTTAATGAGAATTTTCATTATTACTCTATATAATTTATTCAATTTATATACAAATTTATTAATTTTATATGAATTTTCATTCTTACACTATACAATTTATTCAATTTTTATATAAATTTATTTGTATTATATGAATTTTCATTATTGCACTATATAATTTATTCAATTTATATATAAATTTATGAATTTTATATGAATTTTCATTGTTGCACTATATAATTTATTCAATTTATATATAATTTTATTTATTTTACATGAATTTTCATTATTACACTATATAATTTATTCAATTTATATATAAATATATTAATTTTATATGAATTTTCATTATTATACTATTTAGTTTATTCAATTTATATATAAATTTAATATTTTCCACAAATGTTAAATTATACTTAAATTTACATAGTTTATATAAATTTTCATTATTACACTATATAATTTATTCAATTCACATATAAATTTATTTATTTTATACGAATTTTCTTTCTTACTCTATATGATTTATTCAATATTTATATAAATTTATTTATTTCATATGAATTTTCATTATTGCACTATATAATTTATTCAATTTATATATAAATTAATTTATTTTATATAAATTTTCATTATTACACTATATAATTTATTCAATTCACATATAAATTTATTTATTTTATATGAATTTTCTTTCTTACTCTATATGATTTATTCAATATTTATATAAATTTATTTATTTTATGTGAATTTTCATTATTACTCTACATAATTTATTTAATTTATATATAAATTTATTTATGTTATATGAATTTGCATTATTACATTAAATAATTTATTCAATTTATGTATAAATTTATAAATAATTTATAATTTATGGAGATTCTCTCTATGAGTCCGTGCAGGTTTACGCTTGCCGTCGATATCTCGTAAAATTTGTCGGATCGATGTCGATTTCGCGGCGCGTTTCAGCTCCATATAAAACACAAACACCGCTATCGACAAACCAAGGAGCAACAGGGAGAATCCGGCTGCTAGAGGCATCAATCCGATGACTTGTATGTTCCCATCGTATCCGTCATGCTCGACGAGAACGTCCCGAAGATTGTAGCTGTTGTAACGACGTGTCACGACGTGCAGAAGCTCATCCACGATACCAGCTTCTTTTAACGATAACATTATCTGCGAAAACATAGAGAAAACTCAACTCCGTGCACTGCTCATCACGGTCCAACATTTAAAGTCTGGAAAATATTTCTCTGATATATGAATTTTCATTATTGCACTATATAATTTAATCAATTTATATGTAAGTTCACTTATTTTATGTGAATTTTCATTATTATACTATTTAGTTTATTCTAGAATAATTATAGAAGATATAGAATTTATTATATGAATTTTCATTATTGCACTATATAATTTCTTCAATTTATATACAAATTCATCTATTTTATGTGAATTTTCATTATTATACTATTCAGTTTATTCAATTTATATATAAATTTAATATTTTCCACAAATTTTCAATTATAATTAATTTAATTATTTTATATAAATTTTCATTATTACACTATATAATTTATTCAATTCACATATAAATTTATTTATTTAATGTGATTTTCATTATAACTCTAATTAAATTATTCCACTTATAAGTATATGAATTCATTTATTTTATATGAATTTTCATTATTGCACTATATAATTTATTCAATTCATATATAAATTAAAAATTTTGTCTCAAATTTTAAATTATACTTAAATTTACTTATTTCATATGAATTTTCTTTCTTACTCTATATGATTTATTCAATTGATATACAAATTTATTTATTTTATATGAATTTTCATTATTGCACTATATAATTTAATCAATTTATATATAAATTTATTAATTTTATATGAATTTTCATTATTGCACTATATAATTTAATCAATTTATATATAAATTTATTAATTTTATATGAATTTTCATTATTGTACTATATAATTTATTCAATTTTTATATAAATTTATTAATTTTATATGAATTTTCATTATTGTACTATATAATTTATTCAATTTATATACAAATTTATTTATTTTATATGAATTTTCATTCTTACACTATATAATTTATTCAATTCATATATAAATTCAAAATTTTGCCTCAAATTTAAAATTGTACTTAAATTTACTTATTTTATATCGATTTTCATGATTACACTATATAATTTATTCAATTCACATATAAATTTATTTATTTTATGTGAATTTAGTGATTTGCGATACTAATACATTATAATTGTTTAAACGTGTTTACTAATACATTATAATTGTTTAAACGTGTTTACTAACACATTATGATTGTTTAAACATCTTACTTGAGATCATTTTCAAGGAAAAAAGAAAAATTGCATCTTAAAATTATAAAAACGTTAATATGTTTTGTTATACGTTAGTTTAAAAAAGAGCAGAAAAATGTTACATACTTGTTAAGTGCAAAAATAAAATTTTTTTCACGATAACTTTGAAATTGTTGTTTTACAGATAAGTTATCATTACAAGCTCATATAGAAAAGTTGATAAAACATTATTTTCAATTTCCTATGATTCCTACAAACTCAATCTTTAGCAAACTAGTGGGAATAACGTCTTCAAAGTATTGACAAGTCTTTTAAACCAATTCTAGTAGTGCGAGTAGTGCGATTTTTAAGATTGTCCACTTAATATTGTCAACGACTCTGTATGGAAGGATTGATAAGCTTGTACCTTGTTCACTGGTGATAAGAGCCACTGCTGCAGACCGAAAGACGTGTAGAAACCTGCAAGTGGTGTCTTCATGACTCTGTAATTCTGTTGTCAATGAAAAATAACGAGACTTGTTCAAAATGATCTATGTTTTCGTATAAATTTATATATTTAATTACAAATTAAATTAATAATTATATCATGTGTAATATTAATGTATTTTATTTTATAATTGAGGGTAGGGTTATAGTAATTTAGGGTAAGTATAGTAAATTATTTCCACTGGAATATATCAATTTGTTTGTTATCGTATTTCATTCGATTTTGCTTGTAGCACAGTTTGTTTAAGTTTAAATGTACTATTTTTTATTCAATTTTATTTTCATTTTATTCAGTTCAACCTTACTGCTGTCTTAATACACTTAATTTCATTTCACAAGTATTTGCAACGACCCGTTAATATCAAATTTGTCAAATATCATATCAACGCGAAGATTCGAGGGAACTGAATAAGTATTTACGAGATTCGAAAGAAAATTCTGAAGCTCCAAATTCAGGCAACACAACCAGCCAGTCATTTACAATGGCGGCTCGTGGATAAAATTAGTGAGGGTGCTGCACACTTCCATAGAAATAATTTCGTATCTTTTTCAAAAAACTGGGGGTGGCTACTGACATTAAGGTCAAAAAGTAATATTGTTGAAGTATAAATTTAAAGAAGAAAGGACACATTATGTTAAATTAGGTCCTTAATATAAATTAGATGTTATCGATAATATGAAGTGGAAGTAGGGGGTGCTGCATAGTTGCATACAAATATTTTTGTATCTTTTTCATAAACGGGGGGATGGCTACTGACATTAAGCTCAAGAATTAATATTGTTGAAGTGTAAGATTAAAGAAGAAACGAATTATAATAAATCCTTAATATAAATTAAATAAATTAAGTCCTTAATATAAATTAAATATTATCGATGATATCACGTAGAAATAGGGGGGCTGCACAGTTGCATACAAAGATTTTTGTATCTTTATCAATGAACTGAGGGTGGCTACTGACACTAAGTTCAAGAATTAACATTGTTGAAGTATAAAGATAAAATTATAGAAGAAAAGACATATTATATTAAATATTATTGATAATATCAAGTGGAAGTAGGGGGTGCTGTACTAGTTGCATACAAATATTTTTGAATCTTTTTCATAAACTGGGGGTGGCTACTGACATTAATCTCAAGAATTAACACTGCTGAAGCATAAAATTAAAGAAGAAAGGAGTTATAATAAGTCCTTAATATAAATTAAATAAATTAAGTCTTTAATATAAATTAAATGTTATCGATGATATCAAGTGGAAATAGGGGGGCTGCACAGTTGCATACAAAGATTTGCTATCTTCTTCAATAAACTGGGAGATGGCTACTGGCATTAAGCTCAAGAATTAATATTGTTGAAGTATAAAGATAAAATTATAGAAAAAAGGACATATTATATTAAATATTATCGATAATATCAAGTGGAAGTAGGGGGTGCTGCACAGTTGCATACAAATATTTTTGTATCTTTTTCATAAACTGGGGATGGCTACTGACATTAAGCTCAAGAATTAATATTGTGGAAGTGTAAGATTAAAGAAGAAACGAATTATAATAAATCCTTAATATAAATTAAATAAATTAAGTCCTTAATATAAATTAAATATTATCGATGATATCACGTAGAAATAGGGGGGCTGCACAGTTGCATACAAAGATTTTTGTATCTTTATCAATGAACTGAGGGTGGCTACTGACACTAAGTTCAAGAATTAACATTGTTGAAGTATAAAGATAAAATTAAAGAAGAAAAGACATATTATATTAAATATTATTGATGATATCAAGTAGAAGTAGGGGGTGCTGCACAGTTGCACACAAATATTTTTGAATCTTTTTCATAAACTGGGGGTGGCTACTGACATTAAGCTCAAGAATTAATATTGTTGAAGTGTAAGATTAAAGAAGAAACGAATTATAATAAATCCTTAATATAAATTAAATAAATTAAGTCCTTAATATAAATTAAATATTATCGATGATATCACGTAGAAATAGGGGGGCTGCACAGTTGCATACAAAGATTTTTGTATCTTTATCAATGAACTGAGGGTGGCTACTGACACTAAGTTCAAGAATTAACATTGTTGAAGTATAAAGATAAAATTAAAGAAGAAAAGACATATTATACTAAATATTATTGATGATATCAAGTAGAAGTAGGGGGTGCTGTACTAGTTGCATACAAATATTTTTGAATCTTTTTCATAAACTGGGGGTGGCTACTGACATTAATCTCAAGAATTAACACTGCTGAAGCATAAAATTAAAGAAGAAAGGAGTTATAATAAGTCCTTAATATAAATTAAATAAATTAAGTCTTTAATATAAATTAAATGTTATCGATGATATCAAGTGGAAATAGGGGGGCTGCACAGTTGCATACAAAGATTTGCTATCTTCTTCAATAAACTGGGAGATGCCTACTGGCATTAAGCTCAAGAATTAATATTGTTGAAGTATAAAGATAAAATTATAGAAAAAAGGACATATTATATTAAATATTATCGATAATATCAAGTGGAAGTAGGGGGTGCTGCACAGTTGCATACAAATATTTTTGTATCTTTTTCATAAACTGGGGATGGCTACTGACATTAAGCTCAAGAATTAATATTGTTGAAGTGTAAGATTAAAGAAGAAACGAATTATAATAAATCCTTAATATAAATTAAATAAATTAAGTCTTTAATATAAATTAAATGTTATCGATGACAGCAAGTAGAAATAGGGGGGCTGCACAGTTGCATACAAAGATTTTTGTATTTTTATCAATGAACTGAGGGTGGCTACTGACACTAAGTTCAAGAATTAATATTGTTGAAGTATAAAGATAAAATTATAGAAAAAAGGACATATTATATTAAATATTATCGATAATATCAAGTGGAAGTAGGGGGTGCTGCATAGTTGCATACAAATATTTTTGAATCTTTTTCGATAAACGGGGAGATGGCTACTGACATTAATCTCAAGAATTAATACTGCTGAAGCATAAAATAAAGAAGGAAGGAGTTATAATAAGTCCTTAATATAAATTAAATGTTATCGGTGATATCAAGTGGAAATAGGGAATGCTGCACAGTTGCATACAAAGATTTTGCTATCTTTTTCATAAACTGGTGGTGACTACTGACATTAAGCTCAAGAATTAATATTGTTGAAGTATAAGATTCAAGAAGAAACGACTTATAATAAATCCTTAATATAAATAAAATAAATTAAGTCCTTAATATAAATTAAATATTATTGATGATATCAAGTGGAAATAGGGGGCTGCACAGTTGCATACAAAGATTTTTGATTCTTTTTCATAAACTGGGGGATGGCTACTGTCATTAAGCTCAATAATTAATATTCTTGAAGTATGAAGATAAAATTAAAGAAGAAAAGACTTATTGTATTGAATGTTATCGATAATATCAAGTAGAAGAAGAGGTGCTGCAGTTCCACAGTGCCTATACGCGAGCCGCCATTGGTCGTTTCTCTCGTCATTCAACTATCAGTATCAGATACCTTCAGAGCGTCATTTAGCACCTGTTCATCTGGGAAGAAGCAAGTGCCGATCATCTTCCCAAGAACAACGAAATTGCCCTGCGCAGTAACCTCGTTCCACTCGGCGACACTATCAATATGTCTGTACCTGCTGGGAAGCTGCTCCGCCTGAGGACCCTGCGAGGAATCAGGTGTACGACATTCACGAATTTTGGAAAAGTTTAATAAAATACTTTATTATAAAATAACAAGATTAAATTTATTTATGTTCTGTGGGATTTTTACTGTAGTGTATGCTGACTGGAGTTAAAAAATGTATTCAATAAATTTTCATGAAAACACCTTTATAATTTCGATAATTATCAAATAAAAAATCTAAAATAGGACATTTGAATGTTAATAGCAAGTATTTTAATATTATATATTAATATAATTTTCAGACAGCCTGTTTGTTATATCTTAATTCAAATAGTTGTATGAAATATTATAAATAGTTATATTAATGCAATATATTAATAATATAATTATTATATATTATAATTATTGTATAATATATTAATAATATAATTATATTATAATTATTGTATAATGTATTAATAGTATTAATTTTTCAAGGAAATGCAAAATTTTTATATAAAGTCTTCTCTGCAAACGCTGTCCGTCCAGAATACGATTTTTTGACAGTATTCAAGAATTTACTGTGTTATAAAATAAGAAGATTTAATTTATTTATATTATGTGAGATTTTTACTATAATGTATACTGGAGTCAAGCAATGTATTCAATAAATCCCCATGAAAACACCTTTATAATTTCGATGATTGTCAAATAAAAAATTTGAAATGGGTCATTTAAATGTCTATAGCAAATATTTTAATGCAATTTTCAGTCAGCCAGTTTGTTATCAATTCAAATACTATCAAATTATAAATTTGTTCTAAATTCAACTAGTTTCAAATTCCAAGTTTGTTCTAAGTTCAAATAGTTTCAAACTATAAGTTTGTTCTAAATTCAAATAGTTTCAAATTACAAGTTTGTTCTAAATTCAAATAGTTTCAAACTATAAGTTTGTTCTAAATTAAAATAGTTTCAAACTATAAGTTTGTTCTAAATTAAAATAGTTTCAAACTATAAGTTTGTTCTAAACTCAAATAGTTTCAAACTACATGTTTGTTCTAAATTCAACTAGTTTCAAATTACAAGTTTGTTCTAAATTCAAATAGTTTCAAATTACAAGTTTGTTCTAAATCCAAATTGTTTCAAATTCTAAGTTTGTTCTAAATTTAATTAGTTTCAAATTACAAGTTTGTTCTAAACTAAAATAGTTTCAAACTATAAGTTTGATCTCAATTAAAATAGTTTCAAGTTATAAGTTTGTTCTAAGTTCAAATAGTTTCAAACTATAAGTTTGTTCTAAATTAAAATAGTTTCAAACTATAAGTTTGTTCTAAATTCAACTAGTTTCAAATTACAAGTTTGTTCTAAATCCAAATAGTTTCAAATTATAAGTTTGTTCTAAATTCAAATAGTTGTATGCAAAATTATGCATAGTTATATCAATGTAATATATAAATTAATAATATAATCATATTATAATTAATGTATAATATATTAATTTTTCAAGGAAATGCAACATTTTTAGACGAAGTCTTCTCTGCAAATGCTGTCCGTCCAGAATACAATTTTTGGACAGTATTCAAGGATTTACTGTAATCATAACAGTTAACGCGTTAATCATTGTCGTATTTACCGTGGGATCGATGTAGTCCCCGAATGGCGGCACCTGAGTCATGGTCCCCCATGACAAATTCGTCGCGAGCAATTGTTCGATGGTATCGATTCTGAAAACGCATCAACGAAGGTGGCAGTCTCTCTTTATTCCCGTTCGTAAAACAACCCCGAAGTTTTTCGTACGCTGCGGCTATTACCTGCTTTCGTATTCCGAAGTTGCTAGTATGGATGCTAGGCTGCTGCAATAAGCGGTAATTATTAACCATCCTGCGGTCTGCCAGAAAAGCATCGGGAGTTTGTTGTTCGCAACAGTTTTCGGTACGGAACTGCTCAGGAAACAACCGATCAGCTCTGTTACGGTAATTAGGTAGTTCCGATAACCTGAAGAACATGGATTATCTTGTACAATTAACGTAATTGTCAAGCATGACGCATTCGGGACATTCTTCGCAAGTTGAAACTCGGTTCTCAGAAATGCTGATTTACCTACAATTACTAATTACCTGTATGTAATTAAGTCGATAGCAAATTAATCCCTTGCCCTACGATATCGTGTCACCATCCAGTATTAAAACATTATTATTGTTTATACATGTTACATTTCATCGTAATAATACATTAACACATTAAATTCTACAATTTTAATTTATTAATTACATGATTGTTTAAACATGTTATTCATTTCACCATAGTGGTGCATTAATATATTAAATTGTACAATTATAATGTATTAATTACATGATTGTTTAAACAGGCTACATTTCACCATAATAATGCATTAATACATTAAATTGTACAATTTTAATGTATTAATTAAATTAATACATTAAATTGTACAATTTTAATGTATTAATTAAATTAATACATTAAATTGTACAATTTTAATGTATTAATTACATGATTGTTTAAACATGTTATATTTCACCTTAGTAGTGCATTAATACATTAAATTGTACAATTATAATGTATTAATTACATGATTGTATAAACATGTTACTTTTCACCACAATAATGCATTAATAAATTAAACCAATAATACATTAAATTGTACAATTTTAATGTATTAATTACATGATTGTTTAAGCATGTAATTCATTTCACCATAATAGTGCATTAATGCATTAAACTAATAATAAATTAAATTGTACAATTATAATATATTAATTACATGGTTGTTTAAACATGTTACTTTTCACCACAATAATGAATTAATAAATTAAACCAATAATACATTAAATTGTACAATTTTAATGTATTAATTACATGATTGTTTAAGCATGTAATTCACTTCACCATAATAGTGCATTAATGCATTAAACTAATAATAAATTAAATTGTACAATTATAATGTATTAATTACATGGTTGTATAAACATGTTACTTTTCACCACAATAATGCATTAATAAATTAAACCAATAATACATTAAATTGTACAATTTTAATGTATTAATTACATGATTGTTTAAGCATGTAATTCATTTCACCATAATAGTGCATTAATGCATTAATCTAATAATAAATTAAATTATACAATTATAACGTATTAATTACATGATTGTTCAAACATATTACATTTCACCATAATAATGCATTAATATTTATAATACATTAAACTAATAATACATTAAATTGTACAATTATAATGTATTAATTACATGATTGTTTAAACATGTTGCTTTTCACCACAATAATGCATTAATACATTAAACTAATAATAAATTAAATTGTACAATTTAATGTATTAATTCCATAATTGTTTAAACATGCTACCTTTCACCATAATAATACATTAACACATTAAATTGTACAATTATAAGTAGCACACTTCTTTAAAAAATAATCACTTTTATTATTTTGATCAAGATCAAAAAGATATAAAGCGACACCCGCAGATGAACAAAGTCGGTGTGAATCGATAAATCGACATGTACGCGTGTTAACAGAGGCATAGATAAGCTTTTCGATTCGTTTCGTTCCATTATTACAAATCTCTTGATGGCCACTTTAATCTGAATTAATCAGGCGCGGGAAACATGAAATTTTCTGCACTCAGCGAAATAGGGAAAATTATAGTGATAATAAAAATCTTATAATTGATAAAAAAATCTGGTCGTTTGGTATAATTGTAAAAAAATTATTCCAATTTAAAAAGTGTACGAACATTTTGTACATCCACTGTATTCATGTTTAGTTTCTTAAAATGTCTTAATATGATATATACAATTAATTACATATTACGTATGCATAATTAATTAAATATGTATACAATTAATTACATATTACGTATGCATAATTAATTAAATATGTATATAATTAATTACATATTTCGTATCCATAATTAATTAAATATATATATAATTAATTACATATTACGTACACATAATAAATTAAATATATACAATTAATTACATATTACCTATACATAATTAATTAAATATATGTATAATTAATTACATATTACGTATACGTAATTAATTAAATATATATAATTAATTATATATTAAATATATATAATTAATTATATATTAAATATATATAATTAGTTATATAATAATTATATTATTAATAATACATATAATTATAATATATGTCTCTACATATAATTTCGAAAAAATTATAAAATTATTAAAACTGTTATTTAATTTATATGGAGAATTTTATTTTATTGAGGGATAAAACTGAATTTTTATGATGTTTCTAATTGATTTTAAAAAATCTGGTCGTTTGATACAATTTTAAAAAAATTATTCACGCGCCAAGTACACGCGCTCTGATATAATCGATAGAACTTACGTTTCGGGAATTTCGGATCGATCCAAGCTCGACCATAGATGTAAGCGCTGAAAAGCATGATCGCCAGCAATAACAGATACCATACTTTATCCGAGAACGGCTTGAGGATCGCCCAGAAGCTAGCTATGCGACGTGGACGGGGCACCATAAGGTGCAAGTCCAATTTCTGCCATGGCTCCGAGAGGTGGATATAGTGATTCTGGATTTGCGTCAAATGGATGCTGCCGATAGCCACGTCCGCCTGCGGCGAAAAACGTAATAGAACAAACGGAGACAGAAAAACATGGAAAATTACCCATTAATCAGCGATCTCACTTTGTCATTGTACATCATTCCTATTATCCCACCTTCCCAGGTGCCGTTGATTGGTCTGCCCCACCTGTCACAAGTTAATATCTTTATTGCTATTGGAAGTTGAAATCGATCAGATCGCAGATTTGATGCAATTGTGGCAACGATAAGCAGGTTTAGAACATGCAGTTCTGTTCATACTGGAATATTTGCGACGAAGTATAAATTACTTCCATTAAAATGCATTGAAAAATATCTTAATGATACTAGCAAATTAGAACAAATATAGAACGCAACATTTATTATCAAAAGGTAAATTACAATAAATAATAAATTGAAAATATTACTTGCAATTTTTATTTTCGGTATTCAGATCTAAATTATGCATTTTTCAATGATTTTGTTACTGCATTTTAATGTTCGTGCAATTTTAAGAACGCAACGTTTATTATCAAAAGGTAGATTACATTAAATAATAAATTAAAAATATTACTCCCAAATTTTTATTTTCGTTGTTCAGATATTGTTTCTGGATTTTTCAATAATAATAATAGTAATCATAGTTTTAGTGCTCGTGCAATTTCAGAAACGCAACATTTGTTATCATAAAAACTAGATTACATTAAACAATAAATTAAAAATATTATTTGCAATTTCTATTTTCGGTATTCAGATATAAATTATGCATTTTTCAATGATTTCGTTACTGCATTGTAATGTTCGTGCAATTTTAAGAACCCAATATTTATTATAAAAAGAAGATTACATTAAACAATAAATTAAAAATATTACTCGCAATTTTTATTTTCGGTGTTCAGATATGGTTTCTGGATTTTGCAATAATAATGATAGTAATTATTGTTTTAGTGTTCGTGCAATTTCAAGAACGCAACATTTGTTATTAAAAAAAAATGTTTTCATTAAATAATAAATTTAAAATATTACTTCCAATAATTATTTTCAGTGATCAGATATAGATTATGCATTTTTCAATGATTTCGTTACTGCATTTTAATGTTCGTGCAATTTTAAGAACGCAACGTTTATTATCAAAAAAGTAGATTACATTAAATAACTAGCTGGTTATTGTTGCTCGCTCGCTTCGCGAGCTTCGCAGGTGGGGGTATTGTAGCTCGCTTTGCGATTTCGCGAGAGGGTTAGTGGTACGGATGTTATTTTGTGTGTGACTCTCCACGAGCCACACAAAGAACTTCCCGATTCGTTAGTTGCAGTATATTATTATCATTATTTAGTGTACGTTTTAAGAAGATTATACGTCCTCAGGGAAGTTCAATAGTTTTCTACTTATCAAAATGTTTTCTGTATGGCGTCGCATTAAACCAACATCGTATGTTCGTTGCTCGCATGCTCCCTTAACCATTTTTTTATATTAACTTTCAATTTCATCTCAGTTAATAATTCGTATTGAACTGCTTGTTTTTTTAATGGATTGTAATATAAATGTTTTTGTACTTTCATCGATATTCTTTGAAAATGTATTCTCGGCAGTAGCGATGAATAACTCACTCTTGCATTGGGATAATTTTCGATTATTCTAAGCGGTAACATTAGCATTAGTTGCATAATTAAAAAAGGAAAATAAAAAAAAAATTTTTTAAAAATAAATTTGTTTAAATTATAAAAAAAAATATATGTAATTATTATGTTTGTTTCTGCGGTGGAAAATTTCCGTCCTCTCGTATAATTTGCATTGTTGAATGAACTTCTTTCGAAAAAAACTAAAAAACTACTTGACCAATATGGACCAAAATCTAATCAGCTCTAAGTTATAGCGGGGCACATCGATTGCATCATTCATCATTCTGATCGCATCGTTACTTTTTCAGAAAACGTTAACGAAAAATTTGATACCATAGAAACGGACATACGCACGCACGCACGCGCACGCACACACACACACACACACACGCGCGCGCGCGCGCGCACACACACACCATTTTGATAAAAGTAGTCTAAAATGACTCCAAAGACCATGAAACGTGAAGATCTGCTAAAAAATCGATTCTCGATTTTCGGGGTAATTACAGTAACTTCCCTATGAATCGGGAAGTTAAAAATAGTCTTAAATGACTCCAATGACCATGAAACGTGAAGATCTGCTAAAAAATCGATTTTCGATTTTCGGGGTAAAAAAACATTAATTGCTGTATGCCCCACTAGCAATGCGTACCACTAACCCTCTCGCAAGAGCAGTTCTACCCGCGAGCTCGCGAAGCGAGCGAGCAACAATAACCGGCTAGTTTTTATTTTGCTATTCGTACGTTTTAAGAAGATTATATGTTTTCAGGGAAAGTGATTATAACACTGTATTGGGCATATAGAGTATGCCCAACCACATGACGTATGTAGTCTTTTGAATTTTTCAAAAAAAAAAAAAAAATTTTTTTTTTAAAAAACTAAAAAACTACTTGACCAAACTTGACCAAAATCTTATCAGCTCTAAGTTGCAGCGGGGTACTTCCAATGCATCATTCATTATTCTGATCGCGTTATTACTTTTTCTGAAAACGTTAACGAAAAATTTGATACCATAGAAACGGACATACGCACACACACACACACACACACACACACACACACACACACACATACCGACATTTTGATAAAAATAGTCTAAAATGAATCCAATGACCATGAAACGTGAAGATCTGTTAAAAATTCGATTTTCGATTTTCGGGGTAATTACCATAACTTCCCTATGAATCGGGAAGTTAATAAATTAAAAATATTACTCCCAAATTTTTATTTCCGGTGTTCAGATATGGTTTTTGGATTTTGCAATAATAATGATAGTAATAATAGTTTTAGTGTTCGTGCAATTTTAAGAACGCAACATTTGTTATCAAAAAACTAGATTACATGAAACAACAAACTAAAAATATTACTTGCAATTTTTATTTTCTGTGTTCAGATATAGATTATGCATTTTTCAATGATTTCGTTACTGCATTTTAATGTTCGTGCAATTTTAAGAACGCAACTTTTATTATCAAAAGGTAGATTACAATAAATAATAAATTGAAAGTATTACTCCCAAAAATTATTTTCAGTGATCAGATATGGTTTTTGGATTTTGCAATAATAATAATAGTCACAATAGTTTTAGTGTTCGCGCAATTTCAGGAACGCGACATTTGTTATAAAAAAACTAGATTACATTAAACAATAAATTGAAAATATGACTTCTAGTTTTTATTTCCGGTGTTCAGACATAGTTTCTGGATTTTTCGTTGTGAAAAAAGTTTTTCGTGAAGAAAAGTGCTGCATCCAGAGTTGCATTCATAGTGATGCACTTAATGGCATCCTTGAAATCGACCTTGATGTCGATTTTCAAGGTCATTTGAAAATCATTTCATGTTTATCAAAGCGAGTATTTTGCTTTTCACCCCGAGGATCGATACAGCGTAGAATTTTACATTTTTCAAAGCGTTGATAGTTCGGAAATGAAAGAAGCATCTGCAATTTAAAATTGTTCATTGATTCAACCAATTAAGGCAAGATCAGTCAATAATTCGGATAATTTCGATCAACAATTTTCAGAAACTGTATCCTTTAGGAAATATATAATTAACCACAAACGTTTCCATCTCCAGAGGTTGGGGGATGCTTTCTACCCCCAAACAACGTATTTAGCCGAAACAAAAAAAGCACGTGTTTAATATTTTTCGGTGTTTAATTAGTACGTGAAATTTCATTCAAACCAGAACTTTGCAGAATCTTTTAGGAAAGATGTTGTCAAAAATATTCTACTTGTCAAAGGTGAAAAACTTTCGACGATTTTCCTTAATTGATTGATCATTTTTTAAATAATAAATTATTAACATTAATTTTTAGTTCCTGGGACGTTCTCGACATAGATATACATTATTCATAAAAAAAATTTGGGCACTTAATCTTCGGTAGGTTTCCCAGGACGTCATTATGAAGGAAAGGAATTTTTTCGGTGATAAATCGAATCTGAGGAAGTTTGATCTCCGAACGCTTATTGTAACGAGAGTTTTTAATAACTTTCATTGATATTATAATTTTAATTGTGTGCATGAAACGATACTTGCATCAGGTCTCCTTCCGGTTTCGTGATGATCCAGGTGAAGTTCAGTTTCTTTGCGATGATGAGGAACAGTTGGACCTCGATACCGTCGAGCCCTAATTTGATAGTTACTTAATAAACTTGGTATGGTTAGCAGGGCCGGTCATCTGGGGGGTGCTATGCATCGGGGCCCCACTATTTAGGGGCCCCAACATGATCAAGAACTAAAATAATGTACTTTTGCATAAACGAAAAAATTTAGGGCCCCAAATGGTTTCTTGCATCCAGGCCCCGGCGAAACTTCCGTTTATCCTCCGTCTCGGAATTCGATGAAATTTTGAAAATAGGTTCCTTTTTTACCAAAATGACGATTACCAGAAGGATTTTTGCCGACTCCAAAAAAATTTTTTTTCCGTTTATCGTCCGCCTCGGAATTCGATGAAATTTTGAAAATAGGTTCCTTTTTTACCAAAATGACGGTTACCAGAAGAATTTTTGCCGACTCCAAAAAAATTTTTTTCCGTTTATCGTCCGCCTCGGAATTCGATGAAATTTTGAAAATAGGTTCCTTTTTTACTAAAATGACGATTACCAGAAGGATTTTTGCCGACTCCAAAAAAATTTTTTTTCCGTTTATCGTCCGCCTCGGAATTCGATGAAATTTTGAAAATAGGTTCCTTTTTTACCAAAATGATGGTTACCAGAAGGATTTTTGCCGACTCCAAAAAAATTTTTTTCCGTTTATCGTCCGCCTCGGAATTCGATGAAATTTTGAAAATAGGTTCCTTTTTTACTAAAATGACGATTACCAGAAGGATTTTTGCCGACTCCAAAAAAATTTTTTTTCCGTTTATCGTCCGCCTCGGAATTCGATGAAATTTTGAAAATAGGTTCCTTTTTTACCAAAATGACGGTTACCAGAAGGATTTTTGCCGACTCCAAAAAAATTTTTTTCCGTTTATCGTCCGCCTCGGAATTCGATGAAATTTTGAAAATGGGTTCCTTTTTTACCAAAATGACGGTTACCAGAAGGATTTTTGCCGACTCCAAAAAAAGTTTTTTATCATTTCAATGTCGCTCTCTACCTTACCGACCGACCGACTTTCTATTGTATACATATAGAATATCTTCAATTAATTGTAATCTACAAAGCGAATCCTCTTTAATTTCAAGTAATACATACATAAGCTAAACTTGAAATTTTTAAAGCCTACTCCTGGATTTTCGTATGCGTGGTCTCTCCGTTCCCACCGCGACCTAACCACAACTCATTCTAATCGCATAAATAATAATATAACTAAATAATAAATAAACAATGTAAAACGAATTTAAACGACTCATTATTAAACTATACGATTCTAAAAGCAGTTGACGAACTGTCGCATAAAGTAGGAAGTCGGTAAGGTAGAGCGCGACATTGAAATGATAAAAAATTTTTTTTCGAGTCGGGAAAAATCCTTCTGGCAATCGTGATTTTAGTAAAAAAGGAACCTATTTTCAAAATTTCATCGAATTCTGAGCCGGACGGTAAACGGAAGAACAGACCAGGCCCCTTTATAGATGAGGCCGGCCCTGAAGGTCAGAGGTGGATATTTTTACCGTGGTCAGTTGGGAAAACATCCATTTCTTCACCGTCGATGATCTTTTTAACTGGCTGACTGTAGTACGTCATCGGTGGCAGTCGTATGCTGGTGATTCGTAACTTTCTGCCTCGTAAGTTCACATGGTCGTAATTATGCCACATTTCTTCGTACCTGTTCACTCATAGTGATACCGAACAAATTTATATTAAATGTTTCCTTATGTCGACCGAAGATCGTTGCTAACAAAATTTTAATGATCTCGGCGCACTGGTTCGATCAATTATCATTTAAACACTATTTGCAAATTATCACAATAGCTTTTTCCAAAGTTTCGATCTTACTTTAGATCATTCTCAAGAGAATTAGAAAATAAATAAAAATAGACAATGATAAAGTCTGTGAATTAACAATCGATATTATGTTTCTACTGTGTTAATTTAAAACAACAGAAAAAACGGTTACTTAATTGGTTAGTGCAAAAGAAAAAACTTTTTATTACAACTTTAACGTAACCACATGTTGATGCTGTGTCAGTATACATGGTAATGAGGTAACGTGAAGACATTTGAAACAAACATCACGTATCATCGATCAGTAAATTCAAAACATACCGTGTCATAAATTCAGATTATGTAAAGTAATGAAAAATCCCGAGATTGTTGTCTCAATTATATGTTAACAAGAACAATTCTAACATACAGTTTGACATATCAAGTCCAGTCTAAGCTAGTATCTGTCTAAATCTTTAGTGACTTATACATATATGAAAATATCAATATATTAATATATTAATTTAATTAAATGATATAATTTAATATATTAATGAATGAATTAATTAATTATTAATTTTAATTATTATATCTTGATTTTACTTATTTTTTAATTATTAAATTTATTATATTAATTAATATATAATTAATATATTAAAGCGAAATTATGCACTCATTCGAAAATATGGAGAAGTAAATATTATCTCTCGAAATTTAATTTTAATTAATATATGAATTAATGTAATTAATTTATATGTAATTAATATAATAATTAATAAATTAATTAATATGTAATTAATATATTAAAGCAAAATTATGCACTCATTAGAAAATATGCAAAGGAAATATTATCTCTCGAAATTTAATTTTAATTAATATATGAATTAATATAATTAATTTATATATAATTAATATAATAAATAATATATTAATTAATATATATTTATATATATTAAAGCGAAATTATGCACTCCTTTGAAAATATGGAAAAGTAAATATTATCTCTCGAAATTTAATTTTAATTACTATGTAAATTAATGTAACTAATTAATTGTAATTAATGTAATAATTAATATATAATGAATATTTTAATTAATATATTAAAGCGAAGTTATGCACTTATTAGAAAATATGGAGCAGTAAATATTATCTCTCGAAATTTAATTTTAATTACTATATGAATTAATATAACTAATTAATATGTAATTAATACAATAATTAATACATACATACATATTAAAGCGAAATTATGCAGTGATTAGAAAATATGGAGAAGTAAATATTATCTCTCGAAATTTAATTTTAATTAATATATGAATTAATATGTAATTAATATAATAATTAGTATATTAAATTAATATATTAAATTTCAAAAGCCAATATTTATTTCTCCATATTTTCTAATCAGTGCATAATTTCGCTTTCTCTCCTTTCATTTCCTCTTTATTTTCATTAGTAGCTTCAGATCTGATTTTTTTTTTAGATATATCATTGATTTTTATCAATCGACTGATTTCCAGAGAAATAAAGTTTCTCGACGTTGTTACCTGGTGAGTTTTGTGAACAGGCGCGGCTTCAAGTAGTTCTCGTCGAGCTTCCAAATCCCAGAAGGGGACACAACGTTTAGATTCGCCGTTTCGTACAAGGAATCGTCGAGTATGCCGGAATTATCGGAAGTCTGGTTGTTCGCAACGACGAGGATCTCTGTTTTCCATGTTAACGACGGTATTCTGAGGCGGAGGAACGATCGATTAAATTACGAAGGACGATCCGATTCATCCGTTGTCATACTTCTCGATCAGTCGCAGGATTTCTTCGTCGCTTGATCCCAGCACGAAGTATCCGTTGCATTCGTAGGTGCTCCGCCTCAAGAGGTACTCGTACGGATAGACACTTCTGAATTGGCGGAACAGAATCTCTGCATCTCCGATCGGGGCTGAATAAAATTTCAGAATCGATACAGCCCTGGAAAACTACTTAAACATTCGCCTCGGCGGTGAGAATAATTATTAGGCCACAAAATATTCCCTCGGAACTGTGCTTGATCGAGAAATCTCGAACGACTACGAACAATCGAACGAAGGACTGGAAAGTGACTCCTTTTTGAAATTTAAAAAGTCCTTTTTAATAATCGCACTACGCTTTCAGATTTGGTTCGAAGGACTTGAATATTTTTAAGATGTTAGATCGACTAGCTTGATGAAGAATGTGTAAACAAAAATTTTTATTTATATTGCAATTGGTAGGAATCATAGAAAATTAAACAAATATTTTATCAACTTTTTTATCTGAGCCTGTAAAGATAATTTCAAAAATTCGTTCTATATGCGTATAGAACATTTCATCGAAATCGGTTGATGATGTTAGTGAGCTACGAAAGTTTAAAGATGGATCACGTAAAAGTGAAATATCCTGACAAGACATAGAAATATATATATATATATATATATATATATATTATTCGAAATATTTTTAGATTTTTAGATTTTAGTTATTTTTTTATATAAAATTAATTTAAATTATTATATATTTATAATTATATTATCTCCAATATTATCAATTATATTATGATTAATTTATCCTTTTTATAATAATATTTATATAATGAATTTAAGAATTATTTTTATATTAAAAATTATATTCTTAATAGAATTATATTCTTATAATTTAATTTATAATAATTAATATTATTACTATTACCATATATTATTTAATTTATATTATATTCTTATAAGTTTAATTGTATTCTTATAATTTAAGATTTATATTTATAGTAAGATTTACATATATTCTGAATAGAATTATATTTATATTAAGAATTATATTCTGAATAGAATTATTTTTATATTAAGAATTATATTCTTAATAGAATTATATATTTATACTATATATTATATAAATAGAATTATATAATTACATTCTTATAATTTAATTTATAATAATTAATATTATTACTAATATCATATATTATTTAATTTATATTATATTCTTATAAGTTTAATTTTATTCTTATAATTTAAGAATTATTTTTATATTAAGAATTGTATTCTGAATAGAATTATTTTTATATTAAGAATTATATTGTTAATAGAATTATATATTTATATTAAGAATTATATTCTTAATAGAATTATATATTTATATTATATATTATATAAATAGAATTATATAATTATATTCTTATAATTTAATCTATAATAATTAATATTATTACTATTACCATATATTATTTAATTTATATTATATTCTTATAAGTTTAATTGTATTCTTATAATTTAAGACTTATATTTATAGTAAGATTTATATTCTGAATAGAATTATATTTATATTAAGAATTATATTCTTAATAGAATTATATGTTTATACTATATATTATATAAATAGAATTATATAATTATATTCTTATAATTTAATTTATAATAATTAATATTATTACTAATATCATATATTATTTAATTTATATTATATTCTTATAAGTTTAATTTTATTCTTATAATGTAAGAATTATTTTTATATTAAGAATTGTATTCTGAATAGAATTATTTTTATATTAAGAATTATATTCTGAATAGAATTATTTTTATATTCAGAATTATATTCTTAATGGAATTATATATTTATATTATATATTATATAAATAGAATTATATAATTATATTCTTATAATTTAATCTATAATAATTAATATTATTATTAATATCATATATTATTTAATTTATATTATATTCTTATAAGTTTAATTTTATTCTTATAATGTAAGAATTATTTTTATAGTAAGAATTGTATTCTGAGTAGAATTATTTTTATATTAAGAATTATATTGTTAATAGAATTATATATTTATAATAAGAATTATATTCTTAATAGAATTATTTTTATATTAAGAATTGTATTCTGAATAGAATTATTTTTATATTAAGAATTATATTCTTAAAAGAATTATTTAAAAATTAGGAATTATATTCTTAATATAAAAATAATTCTTAAATTCATTATATAAATATTAATATGAAAAGGATAAATTAATCACAATATCATTGATAATATTAAAGATAATATAAGTATACATAAATAATAATTTCAATTAATTTTATCTAAAAAAAATAACTAAAATCTGAAAATATTTCGAACAACAAAATATCTTTGAAAATCTAGATAAAGAAACCAGCTTCTTCTACTACCAACCATTAAAAAGAACAGTGCAGCACGTGGAATGGGAGAGCGACAATTTCACCATAATCTCGAAATTCTGATCAGAGATCCAAGATTTGCCTTCAGGCTGAAGTATGTCGTTCCTACTCGCCAGTGCCTGAATAAATACTTCGATGGTGCACAGCACGAAAATCTTCATGGTGAACCATAATCCTTGGAAGTAAACGTCATTTGTTGCTCCTCTTCCAGGCTGACCAAAATGTACAAAAAATAGTATCACAGCTTTAAAGAGGTAGGGAATCCACGTGACATTACTAGAATATTATTATTATTATTATTTATTATAAATGGACTAAAATAATGTATTATTAAAATTTAATTCATATCATTTAAAATCTAACAAATACTATTATTTTTTATTTTATTTATTTTCTTTATAATTATTTTTTATAAACGGACTAAAATAATTTATTATGAAAATTTAATTCATACTCATTACTAGAATATTATTATTATTGTTATTATTTATTATAAATGGACTAAAATGATGTATTATTAAAATTTAATTCATATCATTTAAAATCTAACAAATACTACTATTTTTTTTTACTAATATTTATATGTAAATATAGTAAAGTAAGTATGTATACAGACTTACTATGATTTTTAAAATATTCCTTAAATTTTAAAATTATATTGAAAATTTCATATACATAGTAAGTTACGTAAACAGTAAATGGGCTATAAAATAATTTACTATAAAAATTTAATTCATATCATTTCAACTCTAACAAATACTATTATTTTTTATTTTATTTTTTTTTTTATAATTATTTATTATAAATGGACTAAAATAATGAATTATTAAATTTTAATTCATATCATTTGAAATCTAACAAATACTATTATTTGTTTTTACTATTATTTATATGTAAATATAGTAAAGTAAGTATGTGTACAAACTTACTATAATTTTTAAAATATTCCTTAAATTTTAAAATTATATTGAAAATTTCATATACATAGTAAGTTACGTAAACAGTAAATGGGCTATAAAATAATTTACTATAAAAATTTAATTCATATCATTTCAACTCTAACAAATACTATTATTTTTTATTTTATTTATTTTTTTTATAATTATTTATTATAAACGGACTAAAATAGTTTATTATAAAAATTTAATTCATACCATTTCAAATCGAACAAATACTATTATTTATTTATATAATAAACTATTTTCGTCCGTTTATAAAAAATAATAGTATTTGTTAGATTTAAAATGATATGAATTAAATTTTTATAATAAATTATTTTATAGCCCATTTACTGTTTACATAACTTACTATGTATATGAAATTTTCAATATAATTTTAAAATTCAAAGAATATTTTAAAAATTGTAGTAAGTTTGTACACATACTTACTTTACTATATTTACATAAGTGTTTACAATATAAAAAAACAACAAAAAAAAGAAAGGAGAAATACTACTAGATTTGTTTTTTACTTTTTTTATTCGAGCAAATTTTGAGCTGAGTGCTGGCTCATTCTAAAGAGCAAGGTTAAATGTGTTTTGGATTACGTAGGTATTGTGTTGAAGCTAAAAGGCAAAACGTGATGTAACTTTTACGACAGTCGCTTACCTGTGTGGCTGATCGCTCGCGCGACAGTTACGGAAGGAAAACACCGCCTGTTAGTCCTGCGAGTTCAGTCAGGACCTTTCCTCTTGTGGTTCCGTGGAGCTGCACGCAAACGCAGTTCTCGCGATACATAATGCTTCTGATGGGGAGTATGCGATTCAGCGCATGGGGTTGACCCTTTAGCGCCTATTGTGAGTGTAGTATGCCTCGTAAGTGTACAAAGTGCTCGTACACTCTTTTAAAATAGAATTATTATTTTACAATTGTATCAAACGACCAGATTTTTATAAATGAATTGGAAGCATTATAGAAATTCCATTTTATCTCTCAATAAAATTAAATTCTGCATTAAAAGTAAATAAAATTTTTAATAATTTAATAATTTTTTCGAAATTATTTGTAGAGACATATATTATTAATAATATAATTAATTATATATATGTAAATTGTAATTAATTATATATATATATATTATATTAAGACATTTCAAGATACTAAGCATGTATGCGGTGGGTGTACAAAGTGTTCGTACACAAAAGCATTGAAACATTGGTTGACTAAATCATCTGCAAAGATTTTCCAAAAATTGCAATTTACAAGGTTGCATGCAAATAAAATTTTTAATAATTTAATAATTTCTTCGAAATTATTTATAGAGACATATATTATAATTATATATATTATCAAAAATATAATTAATTATATATATGTAATTTGTAATTAATTATACACGTGTAATTTGTAATTAATTATATACATGTAATTTGTAATTAATTATATATATATGCAATATGTAATTAATTATCGAAATATATATTATATTAAGACATTTTAAGAAACTACACATGTATACTGTGGGTGTACAAAGTGTTCGTACACAAAAGCATTGAAACAAAGGTTTACTAAATGATCTGCAAAGATTTTCCAAAAATTACAATTTACAATGTTGCATGCAAATAAAGTTTTTAATAATTTAATAACTTCTTTGAAATTATTTATAGAGACATACATATATTATAATTATATATATCATTAATAATATAATTAATTATATATATGTAATTTGTAATTAATTATATATATGCAATATGTAATGAATTATCTAAATATATATTATATTAAGACATTTTAAGAAACTAAACATGTATACAGTGGGTGTACAAAGTGTTCGTACACAAAAGCATTGAAACATTGGTTGACTAAATCATCTGCAAAGATTTTCCAAAAATTGCAATTTACAAGGTTGCATGCAAATAAAATTTTTAATAATTTAATAATTTCTTCGAAATTATTTATAGAGACATATATTATAATTATATATATTATCAATAATATAATTAATTATATATATGTAATTGGTAATTAATTATACACGTGTAATTTGTAATTAATTACATACATGTAATTTGTAATTAATTATATATATATATGCAATATGTAATTAATTATCGAAATATATATTATATTAAGACATTTTAAGAAACTAAACATGTATACAGTGGGTGTACAAAGTGTTCGTACACAAAAGCATTGAAACATTGGTTTACTAAATGATCTGCTAAGATTTTCCAAAAATTACAATTTACAATGTTGCATGCAAATAAAGTTTTTAATAATTTAATAATTTCTTCGAAATTATTTATAGAGACATATATTATAATTATATTTATTATCAATAATATAATTAATTATATATATGTAAATTGTAATTAATTATATATATATTATATTAAGACATTTCAAGATACTAAGCATGTATGCGGTGAGTGTACAAAGTGTTCGTACACAAAAGCATTGAAACATTGGTTGACTAAATCATCTGCAAAGATTTTCCAAAAATTGCAATTTACAAGGTTGCATGCAAATAAAATTTTTAATAATTTAATAATTTCTTCGAAATTATTTATAGAGACATATATTATAATTATATATATTATCAAAAATATAATTAATTATATATATGTAATTTGTAATTAATTATACACGTGTAATTTGTAATTAATTATATACATGTAATTTGTAATTAATTATATATATATGCAATATGTAATTAATTATCGAAATATATATTATATTAAGACATTTTAAGAAACTACACATGTATACTGTGGGTGTACAAAGTGTTCGTACACAAAAGCATTGAAACAAAGGTTTACTAAATGATCTGCAAAGATTTTCCAAAAATTACAATTTACAATGTTGCATGCAAATAAAGTTTTTAATAATTTAATAATTTCTTTGAAATTATTTATAGAGACATACATATATTATAATTATATATATCATTAATAATATAATTAATTATATATATGTAATTTGTAATTAATTATATATATGCAATATGTAATTAATTATCTAAATATATATTATATTAAGACATTTTAAGAAACTAAACATGTATACAGTGGGTGTACAAAGTGTTCGTACACAGAAGCATTGAAGCATTGGTTTACTAAATGATCTGCAAAGAAGATTTTCCAGAAATGACAATTTACAAGGTTGCATGCAAATAATAGAGAAAAAATTTCTTTTAATTTTTATAGAAAGGTACTTAAAGAGAATTTCAAATACATATTTTACAGATCTACAGTGGGTGTACAAAGTATTCGTGCACCTTTGAAAATGGATCAACTTTTTATAATCGTACCAAAGGACCTGTTTTTTTTATCATCAATTAGAAACTTTGGTTTACTAAATGATATGCAAAGTAGATTTTCCAAAAGTTACAATTTATAAGGTTGCATGCAAAATTAAAAAAAAGCATTTGATTGAATTTTCTTGTTAGAGCACATAATGAAAATTTCAAATATATGTTTGTTACACATATGCTGAAAATATCATTGAAATTTTCAGTATAGATCCACAAAACATAAATTTTCATTGAGGGCCCAAATAAAAGTTTAAAAAAATGCTTTTTTTATTTTTGCATGTAACTTTGTAAATTAATAATTGTTAGGAAAATTTTTTTGCACATCATTTCATAAACCAATGCTTCTAATTAATTAAAAATTATATTCTTAATAGAATTATTTTTATATTAAGAATTATTTTCAAATTAAGAATTATATTCTCAATATAAAAATAATTCTTAAATTCATTATATAAATATTAATATGAAAAGGATAAATTAATGTTGTACAAACTTGTTCAGTGGGTGTACAAAGTGTTCGTGCACCTCTTAAAATGGAGCAACTTTTTGTAATCGTACCAAAGGACCTGATTTTTTTATCATCAATTAGGAACTTTGGTTTACTAAATGATATGCAAAGACGATTTTCCAAAAGTTACAATTTACAACGTTACATGCAAAAATAAAAAAAAGCATTTGTTAGGACACTTAATGATCTACTGTTCGTATACTTTCTAAAATAGAAGAACTTTTTTATAAACACATGAAACGACTTGATTTTTTATCATCATTTGGAAGCATTGGTTTACTGAATGATCTGCAAAGACGATTTTCCAAAAGTTACAATTTACAAGGTTGTATGCAAAAATAAAATAATGCATTTGATTGAATTTTTTTGATAGAGCACTTAATGATCTACTGTTCGTATACTCTCTAAAATAGAATAATATTTTAACAACACAACAAACGACTTGATTTTTTATCAATTAGAAGCATTGGTTTACTAAATGACCTGCAAAGAAGATTTTTAAAAAATCACAAATTACAACGTTGCATGCAAAAATAAAATAAAGCACTTGATTGAATTTTTTTGATAGGGCACTTAATGATCTACTGTTCGTATACTTTCTGAAATAGAATAACTTTTTTATAAACGCACCAAACGACTTGATTTTTTATCAATTAGAAGCATTGGTTTGCTAAATGACCTGCAAAGAAGATTTTCAGAAAATTACAATTTACAAAGTTCTATGCAAAAATAGAAAAGCATTTCTTTACTGTACAATAATATGCAATTTGAGTTAGCTAAAAATTCATTTCCGAAAATATGTAGTAAATAAAAGAGATTCGTAAGAATTTTCCCAGATTTCAATTTCTCGAGAAATACATACTGCAATTTCCCGAGAAATGATAGATAACCAAAAATAAAATTTCTCGAGGAGGAACTAGCGTTATCGTATCGAAAGATAAGAGGACGATTCCGATCGACTAGTGCGATTAGTGTACGTTCTTCCAGGGTGTCATCTTTTATCTTCGCCTGCACTGGAAAAACGCGCTGTACGTTTCTCGCTGTTCGGTTTTCTCTTATCGCAACAGTCACTGTTGTAATGAACAAGTTTTATTCATATTATGCAGATGTTGCCAGTTTATGGTCCTCGATTGCCCGCGTATATTTTACAAACGATGGATAACGCTTATCTTTGTTAAGGACTTGTCATTGGCATTGGAATAGTTACCACTGGCAGAAGAATAACTTTATTACAGGGTAGGCGCGTTTATGGTTGCTCACCGCTGGTCGATACGTTCCACACGACGAAACGAGTCTCGTTCTGTTATTATTTCTCTGAATTCAGCTGCTTGATGCGATATCAAGAGTCTTGCAGTACCGAAAAATTAGTACAGCATGTTATCGAGTAGCTTGTGGTACCTAACAGGGATAGCAGGGATAAAATACAGTATTGTGTTTGATAAAAAAAGTATTGGCACACTCTTGAAAAGACGATAACTTTTTAAATATTGTATTATACGATTTTAATTTTTTTGGGAAGTTAGAGCAATTAGTTTGCCACAGGATGCGAAAACAAATTTTGTCAAAAACTGCAATTGTTCGGAGTTGTTGAAAAAATACTAAAAAGTTGCATTTTCTACTTTTTTATGTGGGCCAATATTGAAAATTTTAAAAATGCGTTTTTTAGACAAAAAATTATTCGCTCACTCTTAAAAAAATAAAATTATTTAATATCGTACTATAGGGATTGAACTTTTTTTAGAAACCAGAGCAATTAGTTTGCCTCAGGATATAAAAAAAAATTTTGTCAAAAATTGCAATTAGTCGCAATTATAGCAAAAATACTAAAAGTTGCATTTGCAACTTTTTTATGTGGGCCAATATTAAAAAATTTAAAAATGCGTTTAATTAATTAATTAATTTATATATTAATTTTAGAAATATATATACACATTTAAAATTAAATTATTTAAATTTTCTTCAATTTTACTAAAATTATATACTAATTTTAGAAATATATATACATATTTAAAATTAAATTATTTAAATTGTCTTTAATTTTACTTAAATTCTATATTAATTTAAAGAATATATATATATAAATTATATAATTACATTCATATATAAAGATATATATTAAGTTTTCTTCAATTTTACTAAAATTATATATTAATTTTAGAAATATATACATATACATATCTAAAATGAAATTATTTAAATTTTCTTCAATTTTACTTAAATTATATATTAATTTTAGAAATATATATACATATTTAAAATTAAATTATTTAAATTGTCTTTAATTTTACTTAAATTATATATTAATTTTAAAAAATATATATATAAATTATATATTTAAATTAACCTATAAAGATATATATTAAATTTTCTTCAATTTTACCTAATTTATATATTAATTTTAAAAATATATATACATATTTAAAATTAAATTATTTAAATTGTCTTTAATTTTACTTAAATTCTATATTAATTTTAAAAAATATATATATAAATTATATAATTAAATTAACATACAAATATACATATTAAATTTTCTTGAATTTTACTTAATTTATATATTTATTTATATATAAATACACATATATATTAAATAATTGAAATATTAAATTAAAGTTTTATATAAACATGTTGGACAGGAATGATCATTGAGTTAAAGTTCTGTTGCGCTTTCGATGAATATTATCACCGATATTCCAAATATCCTTAGTTTTCCAATACCTTTTTATTATTAAAAATTAAATAGAACTCTCTAGAATTCTCAAGTTTTCCAATATCTTTTTATTTTATTGAAAACTAGAGAGAATTCTCGAGAAATATAGTCTCATTTCTCGAAATATTCAAAATGTTGATAAATCAGGAACACTATCCGAAGGCCTTGCCTTTTCCTTGTCAGTATGATTACGTAGCTCACAAACGACACGAGAGAGTGGCCGCAGAGAATCAACAACCGTTTTATCTATCAGATAAAAATTTAGTAATACAGGCGAAAAACATCACCGATTACGGTTGTTGTTGCGGTGGAAAATATTATTCAGTCTCTTTCTGTACTCCGTTGTGAAGTGCATTCAGTGTCCCTTTTCGAATAATTACCGTTGTAGTTGATCGTGATTGTCGGAACAATTATCCATGACAATAGCGCAAAGTGAGAATTGCAACAAACGCATTTATCAGCTATTACCGCGCTAACGCGAATGCTGCAGGATAACCTTACTTACGTCAAGAGCCGTCACACATTATTATGCGTCTTACCATTTCGCGATTGACGTTCGACACTCGTTTTTTGAAGGGTTATTACCACGCTTCTATTAACTCGCCTTGTTGTTTGTTGTATGCGTCGAACCTTGTAATTGAATTTTAAACCGCTTCCCGATGAGTTAGCGACTTGTAACTTTCAACATAACTCAGAACTGGATGACAATGCAATATTAAAGAACAAATTTTTAAGAAAAACTGTGCGTTTAGGAGATAAAATATGTAGGAGCTCTGCGGGAATCGAACTCGGGCCTAACCAAATACGCTAACATGATCAAGACTTAAAATAATGTACTCTTGCAACAAAAAAATTTAGGGCCCCAAATAGTTTCTTGCAACCAGGATCCTTTATAGAGAAGGCCGGCCCTGCGCTGGGTAGTACGCCATCGCGTTCAGCGATCCCCACTCCGACTCATCCCCACTCCATTTCTCACCGAAGGAGCTCAGTTTGGTGTTTACAAAGTATAGTAATTTTATTTTGCCAAATAAAATGCGAATAATATGGGTCTTCTTGGCAAGAATGGACTTGAGCCACTTATTAATTTAACAACTACATTTGTCATGAAATTTGAAACAACCCAAGTCCATTCGATATAATTTGAACTGCTACAAATTGAAGAAACAATAGTCCATTTATTATATATTTCATTAGAGAACTTGAAGAACACCATTTATGCGATTCAGAAAATCTTCTAACTATACAAATTACGTGACAATTTACTCCTCACCCACTCAGACTCATCCCCACTCCATTTCCCACCGAAGGAGCTCAGTTTGGTGTTTACAAAGTGTAGTACTGTTATTTTGCCAAATAAAATGCGAATAATATGGGTCTTCTCGGCAAGAATAGACTTGATCCACTTGCAAAATTAACTACTAGCGTAGTCATGAAATTTGAAACAACCCAAGTCCATTCGGTATAATTTCAAATGCTTCAAATTTGTAAGGAAAAGCCGTATTTATTATAAAGACGTGTTTGTCACGGGCGCGTTCGTTTTCGATCTGATCTTCTTTTTGCGATACATTGGTGATCGTGTTTCTACAACTCTTCTTTGTTATTACAAATTTGGTCATATATAGGGCAGCCTATTAACACGCATACATACATACATCATCCGTACTTAAACCCTATAGTTATTTTGTAAGGAAAAGCCGTATTTATTATAAAGACGTGTTTGTCACGGGCGCGTTCGTTTTCGATCTGATCTTCTTTTTGCGATACATTGGTGATCGTGTTTCTACAACTCTTCTTTGTTATTACAAATTTGGTCATATATAGGGCAGCCTATTAACACGCATACATACATACATCATCCGTACTTAAACCCTATAAATTGAAGAAACAATATTCCATTTATTTTACATTTCATTAGAAAACTTGAAGAACACCATTTATGCGATTCAGAAAATCTTCTAATTTTATAAATTACGTGATTATTTACTCCTCACCCACTCCGACTCATCCCCACTCCTTTCCCACCGAAGGAGCTCAGTGGAAAAACGAGTCGACCAATCAATTTCTGTGACTTTCTTCTTTCACAAACGTGAGCCAGGATTAATTCACGTGTTTTAATCTACGGTCGATACAGGAACAAGATGCTTCTCGCAAGTGGGTTTCGTCGGTTTAGGCAACATGGGTGGCCACATGGCGAGGAACTTGTTGAAGAAGGTAATCACCAGTGCGCGATTCCTCGGAAGTTAAGTTTCATTTGATAATGCCCACGATTCCAGGGCCACAAATTGACCGTCTACGACGTTAATGAAACGGCCGTGTCGAAACTGACAGAAGCAGGTGCAAAAGCTGCTTCGAGCCCTGCAGAGGTGGCTGAAGAAGCTAAGGTGATCGTCTCTATGCTGCCATCCAATCAGCACGTTCTGGACGTGTACAATGGAAAGCGAGGATTGTTAAGGTACACTAATATTCAACAATTCACTTCCTTAGTGGCATTTATGGTCGGCCAACTTGGTTGGTTGGGATTATGGTTGCTGGTTTTGTCTATAAATCAGACAACATAGGCCCTACGACGAAAAATTGTGACAATTATCCAACGAATATTCAACGTTGGGACTACAATTGTTATACTTGTGGTTAATTAAAAAAAAATTTACGTATGATAATTAGATAGCAGATTGTATGCATTCATCAGGAAAATTAGTAGGTGTAATTTAAAACAGTAAAAAGATATTAGAAAAATTTAAAAACACTGTTATATTATTAATAACCGATTAAACATATTAATGTCATGTATCAAGTAATCAAATGCATGCATATCTTGGTTCTCAATGGGGCCCCAGCGAGATGAATATCTTTAACAAATCTTAAAATTAAATCAATTAATTTTAAATTTATTCGAAATTTTTATTTTATATAAATTGCTATTTAAAATTTAACCCATTCTATAAAACATTCTTTAATTTTACTTTATATATTAATTTTGAAATTCCCCTTAAATTTTAAAAGTATACTAAAATTTTTATTTTTTATGAATTACTATTTAAAATTTAACCCATTCTATAAAACATTCTTTAATTTTACTTTATATCTTAATTTTGAAATTCCCCTTAAATTTTAAAATTATACTAAAATTTTTATTTTATATGAATTACTATTTAAAATTTAACCCATTCCATGTATAAAACATTCTTTAATTTTACTTTATATCTTAATTTTAAAATTCCCCTTAAATTTTAAAATTATACTAAAATTTTTATTTTTTATGAATTACTATTTTAACCCATTCTATAAAACATTCTTTAATTCTACTTTATATATTAATTTTGAAATTCCCTCCAATTTATACTAAAATTTTTATTTTATATGAATTTTAATTCTTTATTTGATTTAAAATCAAATTCATTATTATATAAATCTTCTTTCATCTTACTTAATTTATTTGTTAATCCACATTGAACCTACCTACTGGTTAAAATCCGCAAGAGCATTTCTAATATCCGCTCTATGTAATTATCGAGTTTTTTTACGGTTACCCAACCAATATTGCAACGAAGCCTCAACGAAATGCCAACCATAAATGCTCCTAGGGTTATAAAACCTGTACAGTTCTTTCATCTTTCAGTTCGGCAAGAAAGGAGACACTCTGCATCGATAGCAGCACGATAGACCCCTTCGTATCACAGACCTTGGCAGGGGAGGCTAAGAAAAGTGAAATTAGGTTCATAGACGCCCCAGTCTCCGGAGGTATCAACTAGACTTTGCAGTAAAAAATGTGGTGAAAAATGAAAAACCCCCAAAAAATTGGAAAAATATTTTTTTCTCGAAAATATGAAAACATGTCATTCTATACTGTGTTCTTTTGGGGTTTTTCATTTTTTTCACACAGTTCGCAACAAAAAATCTGAAAAAATTCTCTAATATTAAAATATTCAGTATAACTTCAAATTATTATTGGTCTGTAGTAATCTTTTAGAAATTTAATTATGGAATTTTAAAAATTATAGTAAATTAAAATAGTAATAAAATATTAAAAATAATAAATAAAATATTAATTATAAAATATTTATAATTAAATGGAATTTTATATATAAATTTAAAATTAATGCACCTTAATATCCAAAACCTCTAATATTAAAATATTCAGTATAACTTCAAATTATCATTGTTCTGTAGTAATCTTTAAGAAATTTAATTATGGAATTTTAAAAATTATAGTAAATTAAAATAGTAATAAAATATTAAAAATAATAAATAAAATATTAATTATAAAATATTTATAATTAAATGGAATTTTATATAAATTTAAAATTAATGCACCTTAATATCCAAAATCTCTAATATTAAAATATTCAGTATAACTTCAAATTATCATTGTTCTGTAGTAATCTTTTAGAAATTTAATTATGGAATTTTAAAAATTATAGTAAATTAAAATAGTAATAAAATATTGAAAATAATAAATAAAATATTAATTATAAAATATTTATAATTAAATGGAATTTTATATAAATTTAAAATTAATGCACCTTAGTATCCAAAATATGTCACATTTTTTTCAGAATTTTAGAACGCATTAAAGACCGGAAAATGAGGGGAAAAGCGCAAAATCTAATTCACTCAGTTGAAATTTTACTCAGGGGGGTTTTTCTTGGTCAGCTTGCAAAGGTTCAATACTCATTGAAAATCCTCTAAGGGTAGTCTCACCATCTTTGAAGCTGTATCATTACTAGACCGAGGATGTTTATGCATTAATGGCTTATAAAAATTGTCGAGAAATGCTAAAGCATCAATTAAACAGAATTTAGTAGGATGCTGCGTTCGTCAGATTAGTCTACAAAACTTAAAAATTGCATAAACAACCGCAGTCTAATTTTATTTTAATTTATCTATTTATAATTTAAATCTATTAATAATTTATTTTAAATATTAGTAATGTCTTTAATTCATTACTGACACAGCTTCCTTGAGGATGATGAAGCATAAGAAGTGTTTCAGATTTTCCTTGGGATTTGAACTTTTCAAAGGCACCCTCTTGTGTGACCCTTCTCTTAAAATTTTCATCCAGGTGTTAATAGCGCCAAGGATGGCACGCTGACATTCATGGTCGGAGGATCCCAGGACGATTATCAGCTGGCGAAGCCTCTTCTGGAGAAGATGGGCGCCAGGATAATCCATTGCGGGGACACTGGCATGGGTCAAGCAGCGAAGTTGTGCAACAACATGCTCCTAGGCATCAGCATGATCGGCACGGCGGAAGCGTTCAACCTTGGCCAAAGGTAACGCGTAAAAGATCCAGTGAACATTGCATGACCGATCCAATTCGTCTCATTAAGCTGATCGTGTTACAGACTTGGTCTGGACACGAAGGTGTTAGCTGACATCGTGAACTCGAGCTCCGGTAGGTGTTGGTCGTCAGAATTATATAACCCTGTTCCTGGCCTCCTCGACGATGCACCCAGCTCGAAGAATTACGAGGTAGACTTAGTCAATTTTACAAGGAAAGACCAAGGTAGTCGGGAACCGGATATTTCCTGAAACTTTCAGTCTATGAAGATGACGCACAGGCCTTCTAGAAGTTAGCCCCCCATTTGTTCAATTAAATAATTTTAACAATTGTGCTCAGAGGCGTGGTACCCTAAGTTCTAGGGTATGTCTATGGCTTGGATCTTATGGGCAACTTGAGCAAATGTCCGGAGGCTCGAGCAAAATGGGGCCACAAACACAAACCAAGATCCAAGTTACAAAATCTACGTTCTTACCATAAAAAATTTCAAAGGCGCCCCGAAATTCTACTTTGCCCAGGGGTCCCAACTAGTCATAACGCGCCACTGGTTTGCGCTGACACGGGAACATATTCAGTTGATACAAGCCGATTTTCATCAAACTTATGTGAGCAACTTGTGTGAAGGCAATCAGCTCCTCAATTTCCGTTGCCCCTTCAGGATGCAACCCGCTGCTCAATTTACGGTTCCCCTTCAGGATGCAACACGCTCCTCAATTTTCGGTTCCCCTTCAGGATGTAACCCGCTCCTCAATTTTCGTTTCCACATCAAGATGCAACCCGCTTCTCAATTTTCAGTTCCCCTTCAAAAGACAGACCGCTCTACAATTTTCAGTTCCCTTTCAGAAGGCAACCCTCTCCTCAATTATCGTTACCCCTTCAGGATGCAACCCACTCCTCAATTATCGTTACCCCTTCAGGATGCAACCCACTCCTCAATTATCGTTGCCCCTTCAGAATGCAACCCGCTCCTCAATTTTGGGTTCCCCTTCAGGCTGTAACCCTCTCCTCAATTTTCGATTCCACATCAAGATGCAACCCGCTCCTCAATTTTCGTTTCCACATCAAGATGCAACCCGCTCTACAATTTTCAGTTCCCTTTCAGAAGGCAACCCTCTCCTCAATTATCGTTGCCCCTTCAGGATGCAACCCTCTCCTCAATTTTCGTTTCCCCTTAAGGATGCCACACTCTCCTCAATTTTAGGTTCCCCTTCAGAAGGAAATCCGCTCCTCAATCATCGTTGCCCTTTCAGAAGGCAACCTGCTCCACAATTTTCGGTGCCCCTTCAGGATGCAACCCGCTTCTCAATTTTGGGTTACCCTTCACGATGTAACCCTCTCCTCAATTATCGTTGCCATTTCAGAAGGCAACCCCCACCTCAATTTTCAGTTCCCCTTCAAAAGACAACCCGCTCTACAATTTTTGTTTCCCCTTCAGAAGGCAACCCGCTCTTCGATTATCGTTGCCCCTTCAGGATGCAACCCTTTCCTCGATTATCGTTGCCCCTTCGGAAGGCAACCCCCTCCTCAATTTTCAGTTCCCCTTCAAAATACAACCCACTCTACAATTTTTGTTTCCCCCTCAGAAGGCAACCTGCTCGGCGTTTTAGGACTACAGAAACTACAAAACCATTTTATATAATTGAAAGATAAGACTAAAAATTGAGAAAAACGATTTTTTGAGTAGCCCCCACTTTTCATTTTTTTCAATTTTCTCAATTGTGCTGTTTTGCTAGGCTGTGCTAAGATTGTGCCAAAATATTATAGAAAGATGAGACTAAAAATTGAGAGAAACAATTTTTTGAGTACCCCCCACTTTTCATTTTTTTCAATTTTTTCAATTTTGCTAAGTTGAGCTACACTGTGCTAAGATAGTGCTAAAATATTATAAAAAGATGAAACTAAAAATTGAGGAAAACAATTTTTTGAGTATCCCCCACTTTTCATTTTTTTTCAATTTTCTCAATTTCGCTGTTTTGATAGGCTGTGCTAAGATTGTGCCAAAATATTATAGAAAGATGGGACTAAAAATTGAGAAAAACAATTTTTTGAGTAGCCCCCATTCTTCAATTTTTATCAATTTTCTCAATTGTGCCAAGTTAAGCTAGACTGTGCTCAGACAGTGCTAAAGTATTATACAAAGATGAGACTAAAAATTGAGAAAAACAATTTTTGAGTATCCCCCACTTTTCATTTTTTTCAATTTTCTCAATTGTGTTAAGTTGAGCTACACTGTGCTAAGATAGTGCTAAAGTATTATACAAAGATGAGACTAAAAATTGAGAAAAACAATTTTTGAGTATCCCCCACTTTTCATTTTTTTCAATTTTCTCAATTGTGTTAAGTTGAGCTACACTGTGCTAAGATAGTGCTAAAGTATTATAGAAGGATGACACTAAAAATTGAGAAAAACAATTTTTGAGTAGCCCCACTTTTCATTTTTTTCAATTTTCTCAATTGTGTTAAGTTGAGCTAGACTGTGCTAAGATAGTGCTAAAGTATTATAGAAGGATGACACTAAAAATTGAGAAAAACAATTTTTGAGTAGCCCCACTTTTCATTTTTTTCAATTTTCTCAATTGTGTTAAGTTGAGCTAGACTGTGCTAAGATAGTGCTAAAGTATTATAGAAGGATGACACTAAAAATTGAGAAAAATGATTTTTTAAGTAGCCCCCACTTTTCATTTTTTTTCAATTTTCTCAATTTTGCTAAGTTGAGCTACACTGTGCTAAGATAGTGCTAAAATATTATAAAAAGATGAAACTAAAAATTGAGAAAAATGATTTTTTAAGTAGCCCCCACTTTTCATTTTTTTCAATTTTCTCAATTGTGCTAAGTTGAGCTACACTGTGCTAAGATAGTGCTAAAGTATTATAAAAAGATGAGACTAAAAATGGAGAAAAACAACTTTTTGAGTATCCCCCACTTTACATTTTTTCCAGTTTTGCTAAGTTGTGCTAGACTGTGCTAAGATACTACTAAAGTTTTACTTTTAAAAAATAATAAATAAAGAAGTTGTGGTTAATAATCAATCAAATAATCAAACATCATAAATCTTATATCTGAGTTGTGCTAGCCTAGCACAAGTCAGATGTGCAATATTATGTTTGTCGGATGACAAGAACTTGTACTTCTGTGAAGAAAAATTTTTTGTTTATTTTTGTAGTTATTGTTAGATCTATTCAAATTGTTGAAGTTCTGTAAATAAACCCTGAATTGAATTAAATTGATCCGCAGTAACCGAGGGTGCTGCGAGAAAGACTTGCAAATCAGTAGGTCGCTGGTTCGAGTCTTGCTGTCGACATTGATTTTTTTATCTTTTTTTTTCAGTTTTAATCCTAAAATTTATAAAATGTGCCATTAAACAATTATTTTTAAAATAGAAAATGCATGTTTTTTATTTAATTGTTGGTATTTAAGAAAAGATCGAACATAAAAATAAAACAGTGTTATACTTACTTCATTATTGCACATTTTTATTAATAAATTGTTGTCAATAAATTCATAATAATTTATTAATAAAAACTGTGCAATAATAAAGTAAATGTAACATTGTATTATTTTTATGTTTGATCTTTTTTTGGATATCCCCAAATAAAAAACATGGATTTTCTATTTAAAAAATAATTGTTTAATGACAGATTTCATAAATATAAGTACCAAAATTGAAAAAAAAAGATTTAAAAAAAAAGTCGACAACAAGACTCGAACCAGGAACCTCGACACAAACTCTTTATAACTGAATAGAGATTTTCAAAAGCAATTTTTTTGGAAAATCTTGAGAAGCGAGCGCTACTGCTTTGCTAAATAACATTTGGATACGCCATCTTCATATCCTGCAAGTTTCAGGAAAATCCGGTTCCAGACTACCTCGCCCCCCCTTTCTAAATCTGTATTATTAAGGATGTAGACTCAGGATTGCAAGTTTTTCAGTAGCCAAAAGCACTAAATAAGAGATCAATCAAGCCCGCGATCGCATTCAAAAATTCCATTTTAACGTTTACGAGGTAATTTGCAATACTCAACAGCATGTAGATGTCGCAGCACCATGAAAACAGCTACAAGCGCAGCTGTATGTTTTCGAATAAAGCAAAATTACGCCTCGTAAACGAAAAAATAGGACTCTCGAAGGTGATTACAGCCTAAATCGATCTTTTATCTAGCGGTTTGGACTGCTGATAAGACCTAGCTTTGCGTTATCGAGAAATGAGGACGCACGTTCCGCACCCCTGCGATCCTGGAAAAACGACACGCCGCTGGAAACTTAATCGGACAGATTTTCTTGGTTAGCTCGGGGCGTGGTGTCTAGTATGGTTTAATTGTAGGGTGGTTTCGGTGCAACTTTAATGGCGAAGGACCTCGGACTGGCGCACTCTGCCGCGACCAAAGTGGAGGCTGCTATCCCGCTTGGATCTATGGCGCATCAGATCTACAGGACGATTATAACGCAGGGATTTTCGGACAAAGACTTCAGCATCGTTTATCAGTTTCTGAAGGGGCGGAAGTGACGTTCGCTGAGATTTTATTGGAGTGTATTGTAAATAATTGTCACGAGAATAAATAACACTGCCTGACACTAAAAATGTTTTTAAATAACTGTTTGGGTGAAATGAAATTGGGTTTTTGAGAAATATGAGTTTGAAGAGAAAAATGTATTTTTCAACTGTAAACAATTATCGTGATGTTATCGTGAAAGATCTGGACTTTTATATAATAATACGTTATGATAAATATGTACGTATTTATTGTTTACAGAAAATATAATTTATAAACAAATTTAAACAACAATTTCAGTTTTGTTTGAAATTTATCAGTGTACGAATACTTTCTACACTGTAGTTGCTAAAATCTTGTTAGTTTTCAATCAAAATCACTCGCCACCATTTTAATAGGGGTGGAAATACGGGTGGTTTAGGACACCCTTTATGTGGTCTGAGGCTACAGTAACGTATCTATACTATGATGAAACGGGGTAATGATATTGGCGGGAAAATACCGAAATAATTTGTTCCGGACAAAGAGACTCTAATTATTCATTTACTAATTCTTCACAATCAAATTGTTAGGTAGTATGTATGCATGTATTATGCCAGAGTGGAGAAAAAAAGTTGTAGATTCTTGGATGCTTAATATTAGCATTTACATTTACAAAATTCTTTATACTACACTAAAATTAAATTTTGTGTATGAAATCAATAAAATTCTTTATACTACTCCAAACAAAATTAAATTTTATATAGAAAATTAATAAAATTCTTTATACCAAGTAAATTAAATTAAATTTTAAATATAAAATTAATAAAATTCTTTATACTACTCTAAATAAAATTAACTTTTAAATAAAAAATTAATAAAATTCTTTGTACTACTCTAAATAAAATTAAATTTTATAGATAAAATTAATAAAATTCTTTATGCTACTCTAAATAAACTTTAATTTTACATATAAAATCAATAAAATTAAAATTTTTGTACAAAATCAATAAAATTAAATTTCGTGTACCAAATCAATAAAATTAAATTTTATTTAAAGTAGTATAAAGAATTTTATTCATCTCATACATAAAATTTTATTTAGAGTACTATAAAGAATTTTATTAATTTTAGATATAAAATAAATTTTGTGTAGAAAATAAATAAAATTCTTTATACTACTCTAAATAAAATTAAATTTTATATAGAAAATTAATAAAATTCTTCATACCAACTAAATTCAATTAACTTTTATGTATGAAATCAATAAAATCCTTTATACTACTCTAAATTAAATTAAATTTTAATTATAAAATTAATAAAATTCTTTATACTACTCTAAATAAAATTTAATTTTAATTATAAAATTAATAAAATTCTTTATACTACTGTAAATAAAATTAAATTTTACTTATAAAATCAATAAAATTAAATTTTTTGTACAAAATCAATAAAATAAATTTCATTTAGAGTAGTATAAAGAATTTTATTCATCTCATACATAAAATTTTATTTAGAGTAGTATAAAGAATTATTATATTAATTTTATATATAAAATTAAATTTTGTGTATAAAATCAATAAAATTCTTTATACTACTCGAAATAAAATTAAATTTTACATATGATATCAATAAAATTAAATTTTGTATATGAAATCAATAAAATTCTTTATGCTACTCTAAATAAAATTAAATTTTGTATATGAAATCAATAAAATTCTTTACACCACTAAATAAAATTAAATTTTAGATTTAAAATTAATAAAATTAAATTTTGTATATGAAATCAATAAAATTCTTTTACACCACTCTAAATAAAATTAAATTTTAGATTTAAAATCAATAAAATTAAATTTTGTATATGAAATCAATAAAATTCTTTATACTACTCTAAATAAAATCAAATTTTGTTTATAAAATCAATAAAATTTTCTATTAAAATTTATTTTAATCGTACTTATATAATATATAATATAATATTATATATATATATATCTAATTATATATAGAATATAATAATTATTTATATTTATATATATTATTTTGTAGTCCCATTAACAACTTTAACGCAAATGATAATAATTTTTAAAAATTCCACAGGGTGACCAAGGTACGCAAATTTATCAAGAGTTTTACTTCGCTGACGCGAAAATCACCGCGCAAGCGCGAGAGAACTTGACCAATATCTCAGCACCGGACTTCCGGTTGGAATTTCGACACACAGAAACGTCGCGTGTTCCGTCACGATGCTTTCCCTCAAAATTTAAACCATAAAAATGTCAAATACCAAAGAAAAATGAAAAAAGCAACGAGGAACCACCATCATGTTGGTACCTCGCAGTCTAACCTCATCGAAAAGCCTTATGGATTTTGTTGTGACGTGAAAGATCAGAAAGTAGATATACAACCTGGGCTGGAATCGCTTTTCTCTCGCCACAATTTGACTGGAGAAGGACCCAATATTAAATTTCGTTGTCAAGACATCGCCACCGCTTCAACGTCCATGCAACGACTCGCTCAAAGGAGTCTTTATCGTTTAGGATCTCGAGGACGACAGCGTGGACGACAAAGGGGTGGTTACGATGACATACGTCACGGTATGCCTGGCACCAGTGGTATCGGAAGAGATTCAGACAACGGTAACGGCAGGGGCAATCTGCGTGAACGCGAACAGATCAAGTGTAAACGTTGCAGAGGCCCTCTTAGGTGGTACTTAGAGGATGAGATTGATGCTGCTCGTGATATAATGATGAAGAACAGACGGGCAAAGCATAATAGAGAAATGGAGGAGAATATTAAAGTTGCTAAAAAGAAAGGTATCAAACAGTAATCCCAATTGCACGCGTGTATATCACTGACAGCCAAAAATCCAACCGTAGCAGTGCGTGGATCCGGGGCACCAATTCGCACGCGATGGCCACCAGATGGCGGCGTCTTCAGCTTCAGTAACAGAAAAATGGGGTACCTTAAGTACCCCGCAGAATTTTACAAAATTATTAGTATACACATATGAAATATTGAAATTTATTATAATTCAAACTTATTCTTTATTTCGAGGATAATAAGGAATAGATAATAAGGATAATAACGAAATACATAATAAAACAACAAAATATTTTATTTGGCAGAAACAACTAAAGAATACCAACATTTGTTGCTAGGATAAGGAAAACTGCCAAAACCTTACCAGTATTCACAAAACAAAAATTACAATATATTATAAAATAGTTTATAAATAAAACAAAACTCACGTTACTAATAAATACATATAAAACAAAACAAATTATTGCACAATCAGTCTTTCCTGAAAAAATAACAAAAAATAAATAAAACATGTAAAACAAATTATTAAACATTCGGCCACAATCAGTCTTTCCTGAAAAACATAAAAATATAAATTAAACATGTAAAACAAATTATTAAACATTCGGCCACAATCAGTCTTTCCTGAAAAACATTAAAAAAAAATAAAACATGTAAAACAAATTATTAAACATTCGGCCACAATCAGTCTTTCCTGAAAAACATAAAAAATAAATAAAACATAAAACAAATTATTGCACTTTCGGCCACAATGAGTCTTTCCTGCAAAACATAAAAAAAAAACAAAACAAATTATTGCACTTTCGGCCAAATTTATTTTTTTTTATGTTTTTCAGGAAAGACTGATTGTGGCCGAATGTTTAATAATTTGTTTTACATGTATTATTTTTTTTATGTTTCTCAGGAAAGACTGATTGTGGCCGAAAGTGCAATAATTTGTTTTATGTTTTATTTTTTTTTTATGTTTTTCAGGAAAGACTGATTGTGGCCGAAAGTGCAATAATTTGTTTTATGTTTTATTTATTTTTTTATGTTTTTCAGGAAAGACTGATTGTGGCCGAATGTTTAATAATTTGTTTTACATGTTTTATTTTTTTTTAATGTTTTTCAGGAAAGACTCATTGTGGCCGAAAGTGCAATAATTTGTTTTATGTTTTATTTTTTATTTTTTAAGTTTTTCAGGAAAGACTGATTGTGGCCGAATGTTTAATAATTTGTTTTACATGTTTTATTTTTTTTTATGTTTTTCAGGAAAGACTGATTGTGGCCGAAAGTGCAATAATTTGTTTTGTTTTTTTTTTAAATGTTTTTCAGGAAAGACTCATTGTGGCCGAAAGTGCAATAATTTGTTTTATGTTTTATTTATTTTTTATGTTTTTCAGGAAAGACTGATTGTGGCCGAATGTTTAATAATTTGTTTTACATGTTTTATTTTTTTTTAATGTTTTTCAGGAAAGACTGATTGTGGCCGAATGTTTAATAATTTGTTTTACATGTTTTATTTTTTTTTAATGTTTGTCAGGAAAGACTGATTGTGGCCGAAAGTGCAATAATTTGTTTTATGTTTTATTTTTTTTTATGTTTTTCAGGAAAGACTGATTGTGGCCGAAAGTGCAATAATTTGTTTTGTTTTATTTTTTTTTATGTTTTTCAGGAAAGACTGATTGTGCAATAATTTGTTTTGTTTTATATGTATTTATTAGTAACGTAAGTTTTGTTTTATTTATAAACTATTTTATAATATATTGTAATTTTTGTTTTGTGAATACTGGTAAGGTTTTGGCAGTTTTCCTTATCCTAGCAACGAATGTTGGTATTCTTTAGTTGTTTCTGCCAAATAAAATATTTTGTTGTTTTATTATGTATTTCGTTATTATCCTTATTATCTATTCCTTATTATCCTCAAAATAAAGAATAAGTTTGAAGTATAATAAATTTCAATATTTCATATGTATATACTAATAATTTTGTAAAATTCTGCGGGGTACTTAAGGTACCCCATTTTTCTGTTACTGAAGCTGAAGACGCCGCCATCTGGTGGCTATCGCGTGCGAATTGGTGCCCCGGATCCACGCACTGAACCGTAGCCTCTGACTCTAGGGTATTTATCAGTGTGACCAACCTCCACGCTGAAAAACAGTTTGGCAACAGTGATGAACATACATCTTTATTGCTATCAATGATCCCAGTGGCTCCAGCCATTTATATTTTTGTTGTTACGCTTCTACTCTGGCAGTTCTCCTCACTAGCGCCATCTCTTCTAAGCCGACTGAACTAAAATTGTCTCTAGACTTGCTCTAGAATATGAACGGAATCTGGGGGAAATTTTGAGCCGAGTAAGGGCTCGTTCTAAAGAGAAAGGTTATATAAAGTGCACGTGGGTCCTTAAATTAGCAAGAAAAGTCTTTTTGTGAACGAAAAATACATTAGAATCTCCGGAATTTTTCTTCATTTGTTTTCCCTACTTTGGACACACATATTACTAGATATAAACATAATGTAATTAAAGTCTTACTTTTATTACTAGAATTTATTTATTACTTTATTACTAGAATATTACTAGATTTTGAGCCAGAACAGGGATTTACGGAAACTCACCTCACGTCCTCATACGATTATATTTTGAGCTAAGTGAGGGCTCATTCTAAAGAGGAAGGTTAAATAAATTAAAATAAATTAAATTAAAATTAAAATTAAATTAAATGAAGAAAAATTCCGGAGATTCTAATGTATTTTTCGCTCAGCTCACTCAGATCAAAATATAATCGTATGAGGACTTGAGTTGTGTTCCCGTAAACCCCTCTTTCGGCCCAAAATCTAGTAATATTCTAGTAAATCGCTGGATTATATGTAGTTTATTGTTTTATCAGTAGCTAAAAATGGTGGCACAAGTAGCACCGTGACGCGGGCAAAGTTTTGTTAAAATTTTCTTGCACGACTACATTTACGATTAAAAAACATACAATTTTTAAAAAAATTCAATTTCTTTCGACCTCTGTTTTCCGAGATATCTTAAAAAATATTATTCTGACCCACGAATTTGAGGGCTGTTTTCACCCCTTCAAAAAGGATGGTTGCCGAAAAAAAGAAATGCGTGTCAAATATTTTCCAAAAAAGTTGGGTCCCCTCGGCAAAGTAGAATTTCGGGACCCCCTTGAAAAATAGAATTTGGATCTTGGTTTGTGTTCGGCGCCCCCTTTTGCTTGGGGCCCCGGGCATTTGCCCAAATTGCCCATAGGGTAATACGCCACTGAGGGTACCCCTATTCTAGGGTAGTTATCAGTGCACTTCACCCTCATTTGGAGAAAAAAAGTGATTTGTGTGGTAACACTGATAAACATACATTCGTATCAATCTAACGCTTTAGTTTCGCTATCATTACACATTTTTTTCTTTTTATTAATATTTTTATTGCTATCAATGGATCCGAGTGGCTTCAACCCCTTTATCTTGTTGTTGTTACGCTTCTACGTTGACACTGCTCCTGGCGCCATCTCGTCTAAGTAGCTGAACTAAAATTGGCTCTAGACTTGCTCTAGGCTCTGCCTTCATGAACGAAATCTGGGGGAAATTGAATGCAATCACGGAAACACATCTCACGTCGCCATACCAGCATATTTTGAGCTGAGTGAGGGCTCGTTCTGAAGAGAAAGGTTACATAAAGTGCGCGTGGGTCCCTAAATTAGCAAGAAACGTCTTTTTGTGAACGAAAAATGCATTAGAATCTCCGGAATTTTTCTTCATTTGTTTTCCCTAAGGGGGTGGTGTACCCACGTGACATTACAAGAATATTACTAGATTTTAGTTAGATTATTTTTATATCTAATAATATGATTGTCCAAAACAGGGGAAACAAATCCAGAAAAATTTAGTAATATTCTAAAAAATACTGAGTTTGATCTGGAGTTATAAAAATCTACTAAAAAAATATTCCTGTCACCGCTTACTAGATTTTTATTACTTTCAGATCAACCTCAGTACTTGTCATTATATATATTGGGATATTCACCACAATTTGTTTAATAAAACCGTGCACGCTAGGAAAAAATGTTTTATACGAAATATTGTTATTTTTCGATGTAGAATAAGAATATTAAATAAAAAATACGGACTTCCATTTGAAAAAATTAATTTGCCCTTCATCTGACCCTTAAAAGGCAATTATGGAAAAATGTGCATAGCGCCATTAAATGTGCCCTTTCATTTGAAGAATATTTTATATAAAACATTTTTTTCATATTCCTACTAGTTTCCGTAATAATTGATTGTCTCAAGCATAAATGGACCACCCTGTATATAAGAATTTATATTCACATGATACTGTTGAAATAATTTTTGGAATCTACTTTAGTTTTTGAATTATATATTCGTTTTTATGGGTGTGTGACTGTATAATTTTTTAATAAATCCTAAAGAAATTTTTTGAAATATTTTTGTCGAATATCAGAAGCAAGTGGTTTTTGAATACTCGTTTGCCATTGCATGCGTGTAAAAGATATTAAACAGTATAAATATTTCTTATACAGAAAAGAAGAAAAAGAAGTAGAAAACCGGGCGTGGAAGTTACGAATCGAATAAAAATATCGAAGAATGGTTGAAACATTTCCAACATTATGATGCCACAGTTAACATTTGAAATATAAAAAGTGAAAAACATTTACATGATACTTGTATCAGAAAATATAATTTATTCGAATAAAAATGTTTACATGATCTAATAATATTTATTAGAGAAATTCTTGAGATTTCTATTTCGTTGCTTGAAATTTATAATTAAACATATATACGTTAAATAGAAACATATTGGTTTTTTTTTTAAACTTCACTTAAATATTCTTGTTTTTTTTCTACAAAGCTTTCCTTTGTTAGCACAGTTTCGAAAAATAGTCCGTTTCTCAAGCGTCAACATATTTTCTTCGATGTGTTCAGTCAACAAAATACTATGTATATTATCAACTGTAAAACATAATGATGATATTATTATTAAAGGCGGTGAAGAAGTACCTGTCCCCTAGAAACGGTATCACTATATCTTCTGCTACATATAAGTAGAATTTCAACTATAAAAACTGTGTGGAAGTTTTGTAATTCATTTCATTTGTGTCGACATTAATGTCATTGATAACATTAATTAAACATTCAATACCATATATTTTGTGTACTTATAATTATGAAAACTAATACAATAAAAATATATATCACAGAACAATATAAAAGAGAAGATTCAATTCTTTTTTTTTATTGATGTAGAGAAGCAAATTGTTTTTATAACTTTTGTTGCTAGAAATTTTCTATAATATGTTCACGATTTAACTTTCACAATTTCATTTGTTCATTCGTTCATTTATGTTGTCTTTTGATATATTTTAAGAAACTAAACGTATATTCAGTGGCTGTACAAAATGTTTGTACACTTTTCAAAATGGAATAACTTTTTGATAATTGTACCAAACGACCTGATTTTTTATAATTAATTAGAAGCATTGGTTTATGAAATGATATGAAAAAAGATTTTCCTAAAAACTATTAATTTACAAAGTTACATGCAAAAATAAAAAAAGCATTTTTTAAAACTTTTATTTGGGCCCTCAATGAAATTTTCAGCACATGTGTAACAAACATATATTTGAAATTTTCATTAAGGGCCCTAATAAAAAAATTCAAAGAAATGTTTCTTTGCTTATTTTTGCATGGAACCTTGTAAATTGTAATTTTTGTTAAATCTTTTTTGCAGATCATTTAGTAAACCAACGCTTCTAATTAATTATAAGAAATCAGTTCGTTTGATACAATTATAAAAATGCTATTCTATTTTAAAAGGTATACGAACACTTTTGTAGTTTCATACGATTATAATGAAATCTTGACTACAGAAAATTGAATTCGTATTGAATTATTCTTGTCATTGCACTTGTTAATGTTATCAATGTCGTTAATGAAATATATGAAAGTTCGCTAAGCAACATTTCTATAATGCATCAGGTTATTGTTGAAAATTCGAATAGCAATTATTTATTATGCTTAACAATACAATAAATTTATAGAAGAATACGGATACGACATATACAGACAGAACGGCTGGTTTAAACTATTATTAACCACGAATATATCCTTTGTTACTCTTTGGTAAAACACCGGAAAATACTTTATTACTGTTTTATTGTAAACAGACTTTCTCACGATATCATAAAAAGAACGTTCTTTTTCCTTCAGTATAATACAAAATTAAATAATATACACTAGTATCCTTAAAATAGTAAAAACATAAAAAATAACAAAAATAAACATGGTAGTTTACATTTTTCTTTCGCATTTAAAGCTGCAGTCGTATGATTGGGAATGTTTCTTCTCCTATTTAAATTTCAAAGAAAACACAATAAGATATTATTCCCCGTGGATGTGTAATACGATTTTTGAATCTTTTGCAGAAAGATATTGTATATAGCAATCTCAATGAAAATAAAATATAACTTCGTCTGAGAAATTAAACGATATACATTAAGTTCTTTTTTACACGTACGTTTAAATACAAAGTCAGTCTCTTTGTAAATAATCATTCGGAAGTTTTTTGGATACCCTTCGACTCAACGATGTCCTCAACATCGTTCGTCTTGTGAACATTACTGGAGGCTGCTGCTTCAGTAAATGATTTTTTATCTCCTTCGTCTACGATCTTGCACTCAGTGTCTGCAGTCTCTTTAGATTTAATATCTATCATATTAATATTCATTTCTCCCTTAGCTTGTTCTTTACTCTCGTTGTTGTTAACTTTTCCTTCCACATCCACAGTGACAGGCATGTTCCTTACATCATTTAACGTATGTCGTAACATAACAAAATCAGTAACACTTTCATTGTCAGTCGCAGTTTGTTCACATGTAACTATTTTGTTATTACAGTCCTCTGCAGCCGAATTTATTACATTATCATCTCTTTTTTCTTGGGAATCGGTTACAGCATCAATTTCCGTGATGTCCTTTTCTTCATGAAGATCGTGGATATCTACAATATCTGTTTTATCTTGGGAATCGGTTACAACATCGATTTTTGTGATGTCTTTTTCTTCCTGAAGATCGTGGTTATCTACAATATCTGTTTTCTCTTGGGAATCGGTTACAACATCGATTTTTGCGATGTCTTTTTCTTCCTGAAGATCGTGGATATCTGCAATATCTGTTTTCTCTTGGGAATCAGTTACAACATCGATTTTTGCGATGTCTTTTTCTTTCTGAAGATCGTGGATATCTACAATATCTGTTTTCTCTTGGGAATCGGTTACAACATCGATTTTTGCGATGTGTTTTTCTTCCTGAAGATCGTGGATATCTACAATATCTGTTTTCTCTTGGGAATCGGTTACAACATCGATTTTTGCGATGTCTTTTTCTTCCTGAAGATCGTGGTTATCTACAATATCTGTTTTATCTTGAGAATCAGTTACAACATCGATTTTTACGATGTCTTTTTCTTCCTGACGATCTGGAACATCTACAATATCTGTTTTGTCTTGAGAATCAGTTACAACATCGATTTTTACGATGTCTTTTTCTTCCTGACGATCTGGAACATCTACAATATTTGTTTTCTCTTGGGAATCGGTTACAACATCGATTTTTGCGATGTCTTTTTCTTCCTGAAGATCTGGAACATCTACAATATCTGTTTTGTCTTGAGAATCGGTTACAACATCGATTTTTACGATGTCTTTTTCTTCCTGACGATCTGGAACATCTACAATATCTGTTTTTTCTTGGGAATCGGTTACAACATCGATTTCTTTTATGTCTTTTTCTTCCTGAAGATCTGGAACATCTACAATATCTGTTTTTTCTTGGGAATCGGTTACAACATCGATTTCTTTTATGTCTTTTTCTTCCTGAAGATCTGGAACATCTACAATATCCGTTTTTTCTAGAGAATCGGTTATAACATCGATTTCTTTTATATTTTTTTCTTCCTGAAGATCGTGGACACCTACAATATCTGTTTTTTCTAGGGAATCGGTTATAGCATCGATTTCTGTGATGTGTTTTTCTTCCTGAAGTTCGTGAACATTCTCTTCTATAATATCTGTTTTACCTTGGAAATCGTTGACACAATCATCATTTTTTAGGATAGTAGTATCTATCGTTTGAACGTTTTCTTTGACAACCGATTGAGACTCGTCAACGACTGCTTGTACATCTTTACTTTGATTTACTTCTAAATCTGTAGCATCCATCTTAGTATCCACTTCTGATGTTTTCTGGTAACTACTGTGGGACTGCGATTGGTCTCCTATTGCTAGGTTGTCGGAAAGTTTCATCGTTACTTCATTGTCTTCTTCTTTTAGTGGTTCAGTATTAAAAGTTCCTACTTCCTCTTCTATATCATCTGTAATATTCCTTTCCATATTTTGAACTATTTCATCCACAGTGAGTTCTAAAGACGAATTAGGGAGCAAATTGACCGTATCCTCTTTCTCTGCGTCTCCAATTTGTCCCTCGCTCGTATGCAAAGTTTGATCCGTACTTTTCTCCAGAGTTTCTTCGACGACTGCAACTTCATCGCAAGGTGTCTGCTTAGAAGATGGGACTAGAGTGTCGACAATGTTGTTCCCATTAAGAGTCAGTTTAACAGAAATTGGATCGCACGAGTCATCAAGTATTTCTAATTGGAAAATCGTTTCTCCGTCACTGTAAAGTTCTGCAAACGTTTTCTCAGCTTCCGATGGCCAAGAAGTTGTAGTTTCTGGTTTTCGTAGAGCACAACGTTTCGACAAGGCAGGTATATTCATTATATCTGCGGGTAGCGTTCGAACCTCGTTCGTAACTGCAGTATTGCCGTAGTCAATGAAACAAACAGTGGCAGAATCTCCAGAATGCGAAAGGATTTTAGCTCTGTACCATGCACCGTCATCTGAAAATACTGCAGCGCAGATAGTGCCTTCCTCTAAAGTTTTTAATGGGAGAAAATCTTGTGCCGCTTCCAATCTGGTCAATATCATATTCAAGTCCGCGGTGCAGCTTTCATTTTGAACGTAGAACTCGTCTAACGAATTGATGCGAGTAATAAATACATTCGGTGAGTTTTCCTCGCCTAAAGGAGGTAATCGTTTCTTTATGATCGGAGGATGATGTTGGCAAAATGCGGCAAGTAAGTCCGTCACATTTTCGTCATGTGATCTCAGATTGACCAACGATGTGTCGTTTTCGTCGTGGTCATCATTCAATACATCTAATAAAAATATCGTTGCACCGTAAGCAGCCAGTTCCACAAACTCATCACAAGCCTGTTCCGACCATTCCGTAACTCCTTCTGGCATGATCAAACGACACTTTCTTGATAACGGAGGCACGTTCATCAGGTCTTCGGGTATAGCACGTATTTCGGTCGAGATAGCTGAATTCCCATAATCGATGTATAAAACTTGCGTAGCATTATCACTGTGCGACATAACGCGAGCTCTGTACCAGCAACCGTCTACTGGATACTTGGCGACACATAACATATTTTCTTCGATCTTGTCGACTGTGGGAAACATATCTGCCATAATGAATCTATCGGTCATAACTTCTAGATCCCTGATAGACTTCTCTTCTTGCACCCAAAACTCGCTTGGAGAGTTGATGTGGCTTACAAAAGCAGAATGAGGATCCAATTCGAGATCAACGATCTCGTCTATCAAATCCTCTTCGGTGTGAATCCTTATGGCAAGACCTTCTTTGACCAGCATGTCACTAACACTTTCACCATTCACCAACAAGTCGACCCGCTTGGGAACTCCGTTCGCGATCACCAATGCTTGCAACGATTCAACGGGCGATATTAAACTTTCGAATCTCTCGCTCGCTGTGGCACTCCAATCTTCTGAATCTGTAGCAATTACGTCCAGCCTACATTTAACCACGTGTTCTTTGATTTCTTTCCAAGAATCTGGAATTTGTCTGATCTTTCCAGATTTGTTATCAATCACATCAGCATTTCCATAGTCGATGAAGCGGACTGTTGTTATATCCTCGTCCGCGTCGAGCACCTCTGCTCTGTACCATAAATTAGTCATAGTGTGCATCGCGACGCACAGACTTCCTTCTTCTAATATTCCCTGTACTTCTGGGAACGTAGGCGCTTGCTCTTGAAGCTCCAACTGTTTCTTCGAAAGATTTGAAGCGTCTTCTACAGACTGAAGCCAAAACTGACTTGGGGAGACCACGTGCGATACAGATACATCATATTTATGACCTACTTCCATGTTATGAACATCAATTGTTTTAGATACTTCTTGTTGCAATGGTATATTAAGGGCTCCCAATTTCTCACTAATTTTCTCCCCATCAAATAGCAGTTCTACTGTCCATTTCTTGTTCACGTTATGGAAGACTGCTGTAAATTCTTTATTCGACAAGTACTCTTGCAGTATATTTACTTGTTCAGATGCTGTGCCTCCGAGAGTTATTGGTAACGATACATTGATACTTAGCTGATGCGGCACATAGAAGCATGGATCCAAAGTCATTATCGCGTCATTAGTAACTTCCTCGTTGTTACCATAATCAATAAAGTTTATGCAAGCGTTCGTTTCTGTACAAGTTATGATTCTACCACGATACCATAGGCCATCAGCACCTTTCGCAGCGCACAACATATCCACTGCGGGCTTTACCAGTTTGCCATTCGCAGGATAATACTGAGCGAGCGCTTCGATTAAATTTTTGTCCAATGCAAATTCTGCATTACGTTGCAGCCATATGCTAGCGGAATGGTCTGCGTACGATACTAACACTTTATGCGTAGAACTTAAAATTGGCATTGGACATATCGGTGATATTTCTTCATCTGTGGCTTCGCTAATGTGAATTATCTTACCCAAAGTATCAAACAACTTTACAATCAACCTGTAGAAAAAGTAGAGAAGACTTTATAGAGAATCTAATGTACAAGGATGTAACAAAATATAATTAAATTGCTATAAGCTTACCTGTTATTGTCAACTTGATCGATATACATAATTACTTCCTTCCCTTCGACAGATTTCTTCAATGTCGCATCTGCTTCAAGTGAACTTTTAGTGTTCATCAGAGAACATTCTATCGCCTGATTTTGCATAACTGAGAGCTCTCCTGGCAACGCTAACACCTAAACGCAGTATTAAATGTCAACGATCGATGCGTACAAATATTATTAGCAAAAACAAGTGTAAAAGAAAATATGAAAGTGTTCTTATATACTACAAGTTTTGCATTATAAATTCACCTTCCCGCAAATCAATGTCAACCTTTTACAGATACAGCACTTTTAAGTTTTTATGAGATAAAATCAAAAGGTTGGAAATTCATGGAAGGGAAATTCTATTTGTAAAAGGGTGAAATTGATTAACAAAAAGGTGAAATTGATTTGCGTAAAGTTGAATTTGACTTGCAAAAGGGTGAATTTAGAGTGGGAAACCTATAATTACAAAGTACTGTTCTGAATTTTGTTCAAATTTGGATATGTTGTAGCCCTTAGAAATATGTGATCGTGTGTTGAAGGATTTTTCGAAAGCTTAAAAATTATTGATTTTACAGACCTCTAACATCAACCCATTCTTATTAAACGATAACGACTGAACTAACAAACTTGAACAAAAGTCCGAAAAGTCTTTGATTTCACGTGGAGTCTATAATTATCAGTAATTTACTTCAAGCATTTAATCAAGTGCTTAATAGTAATGACAGCGTATAAAGCAATGCGACATTAGTTTCTAATTCTATATTATTCTTTAAATATAGAATGCTTCGATAAGTTTTGTTATCGTTGAAACCATAATATTTGTATCTGCTAAATTTTATAATTGATTCTAATTTAGATTATGTGATATTGCGTTAATAGAATTCAATGCAACAAGTATGGTATTAAGTAACATCTATGTTCATATATCTAGCATCGATGCTGCGCATTCTCTATTAATGAAATGGTTTTAGCATTTAGATTTAGATTAATCTCTTTCTTTCAAAAGAACTCACGCAGTCCGAGAGAATTTCATCGTATGCTCCAGTATCAATGAATTTTACATGTAAGCCTGCAGATTGCGAACGGTTACAGATTACTGCTCGTCTCCAAATTCCATTTGAACAAACCAAACAACCTGTACCTAGGCATATCTCATGGGCTGATAATCGTTGCATCACCTGCCATTGTCATACTTATCCTTATCAATATTATTCACTTAAAATCATTTATCCATTAACAAGGACTTCGAGAATTTTGGAAAAGTTACAATAATTTAATCTTTTAATATCTTGCTTATTTCGATGGAAGAATTACTTTACACATTTGTGAAAACAGAAATAATGTAATATTAGAGTAATGTTGCAGTTGTTGTTAATTAAAGTTTTACAGTTAATTTAATTAATAACATTCTCAAATGTTAAGAACATAAAAGGAAATGAAATCGAATATTAAACATTGTTGAGCTTACTTGTTACATTCAGAATGATATAATATATGCATGACTCATTGTTAGAACATAATTTATAGACTCCGGATTTTATGCATTTATAATAAAAATGATAGTGCAATTTATAACAGTGTAAATATTCAAAGACTTTAAGAGCGTTAATGTATTATTTTCACCACGTTAAAATTATTAACAAAGGATACAAATTTGCATTTAGCTCCTGCATCTTGCGATCGATGCACAAACTTTTCATTTTGCATAAACATCCGGAGTCTAATGATTACCATGCAATATTAATAGTCAAATTGGACAAAAACAAATTTGTACGTTTATAATTACATTAATGTTCACTAACAAACTAAATTCGAAGAAAGATTGCAATTTAAATATATTCAATGCTATCTGACATTTGACCATAAATTACTAAATATATTTGAACGAGACAAAAATCAATTCATTAGTTACAAATTTTGCACAGGTTTTGTTTGTTGTTTCTAATACCATACATCGTGCAATGAAATCCAAAATACTTTGTACAATTAGAAGAATAAGTTAACGAGGCTGATTTACTTTTCACACTTACAATTTCATGCACAGTCATATTGTAATTAAAAAATCATTTGCCATTGAAAAATATGTACAGTCGGAGACAATATTAAATGTATATTCTTAAAGATTACATAACTTTTTAAAAATCGACCCAAAGTCCTTGAATTTATAGAAAATGTTCGATCAATTAGTTTGCTAGAGCATAAGTAAAAAAATTTGTTTAGATTCCAATCGGTTCTGTAAATTTCGATAGCATATGAATACTGAAAGGTGTTAGAATAATTAAAATTTTTTAAAATTATCATTACAGGCTCAGATAAAAAAATTGACAAAACATTTTTTAAATTTTATGTGATTCCATACCAATTTCAATGTAAACAAAAATTTTTATTTACTCATTCTCTAGGGAACTAGTAGATCTAGCATCTTTAAAAAATTTAAGTTCTTTGGACCAATTTTAAAAATCTTATGTGAAAGTTATGTTCATACGTACAATTAATTGAGCAGGGGCATCTTGAATTTTAGAGTTCAATATTTTTCATGCTTTTTTTAACGAATTTGTAAGTATAATTAATTATAAGACATATATACATACGCACGTACACTTACACCTTAATCTAATCAAATACTTATGAATATTTGTGAATAGATCTGTACAAAACGTACCTTGGTATTATTCATATATGTATTTATCAAATTTTCACATTCTGCTGCGAAAGGAAGTTGAACGTAGAATTTAGACACATTTTCCACGCTGGATACTTTTACTTTAAGCGCCTGACCGCTTAAAAGATTTATATCCACGCGTTCAATTTCCTTTGTAATTGTGGGTGCTATCGTCTTGCTATCTGTGAAACAAAAAAAAAAATTAATACAGCACACTAGCAACATTAGTTTGATTATACTAGAAACAATTAGGAAAAACTACGTTCTTATATTTCATTAATATTTTTAATCTTTACATGAAACAATGAATGTGTTCGTACACCTTTTAAAACAGAATAACTTTTTTATAATTCTGCCAAACGAACTGATTTTTGTATAATCAATTAAAAGCATTCATTTACGAAATGATCTGAAAGAAGATTTCCTAAAGAATTATTATTTACAAGGTTATATGTAAAAATAAGAAAGGCATTTTTTGAAACTTTTTTGCATATAATTTCGTAAACCAATGCTTTTAATTAATTATAAAAAATCAGGTTGTTTGGTAAAATTATAAAAAAGTTATTCTGTTTTAAAAGAACACTTTGCATACCCAATGTATATTATTTTAGTGATTGAAGCAAAAAAGATAAACTATTGTAAGGAGAACCAAGATGTATCGGAAATCTCTTCGTTTGAAGGACAAACTAAATTCCAATGTTATGCGGTAAAGGTATTAAAGTAATATCAGCAGATTATCACAAGATTTTCTGAATTGATGTACCATTGAAAACACAAAAATTGAATATGAAATTACTTTTACCGTCAGCAATATCATCTGATTTAGCTTTCGAGGCAAATGACGCGAGGTTCTTTTCCACCAGCATATTGGCGACATCTTTTCCATTATTACTTAATGAAACTAAGTATTTATTATCCTCGATTCCATGAAACGTGCATGCGTATTTGTCACCGTTAAAACAATTATCGATAGCTTTGGTGTCGACATTAGACCAACTCTGACCATCTCTCGGGGCAATATTTAATAAAGAACATTGAAATGATTGCTTAGGCAGATACATAAACTCCTTTTCTACAGGATAAATATTTTTAAGATCAACCACAGCATTGTTCCCGAAATCTATGTAATGAATGAGATGACCATTGAATTTATTTAACTGTACGATTTCTGCACGATAAAGAGCTTTATCTTCAGAGAATGTTGCTATCACAGGTGACCCGATCTGAAAAATAGAAATATTAAAAGCCGTGTCGATTATATTTTATACGAATTTGTATACAGTGGGTGTAGTAAGCATTCGTACACTGATTAATTTCAAAACTGTGAAATTGTTGTTTATTAAATATTTTTTCTGTAAACAATGAATATGTGCATATTCTGAGAAGACTATAGAATAGATACAATGCAAAAAAAATTAATTTCTTGATTAACTTGCGAATGTAATAAGGATAAACAAAAAGTCGACTAACATACACCAGCAAAATTGTGAACTGCTATGGATTTTTGAATTTTGAAATGCTATTGATGCCAAAAATGTTTCTAAATATACTGACGAGAACAATCATACTTAATTCGAATTAAGGAATGTACGAATACTATTTGCTGGTGTATGTCAGTCTACTTTTTGTTTTTCCTTGTTCCATTTGCAAGCTAAACAAGAAATTAATTTTTTTTTTGCATTGCATCTATTCTGTAGGCTTCTTAGAATATGTACATATACATTATTTACAGAAATAATACTTAATAAACACCAATTTCACAGTTTTGTTTGTTATTTATAAGTGTACGAATACTTTCTACACTCACAGCGAGAAACCGGTTCGCAAAGAATACCTTCAACGTATAAGATACAGGTTCTCTGCCAGCATATACTCTCTGAATTTTATTCATAATAGTCTTAAATTCATTTTCATTGTCCAGTACTTGGCAATAGAAATTATTCGAATTTGTAAACCACGTAACGATCACGTCCTTCTTAGTCTCGGGTTTATAGGAAATTGTTGACCAGACAGCGTCCGGAGGTGCATAATCTGGTCTGTTTGGTTGTTTCACGTTTGTGCTTGGTTTACAACGAAATAGCGCAGCTTCCTTTGCTTGCTGTAAATTGACTCCTTTACAAAATTCTTCGTTTATAAGCGCATCGGTTCGTTGACCGTCGACTACTTCGCGTATCATGACACTGTATACATCATTTTCTACGGTCACAAATTCTGCTTCCAACAAATTCCCGATTACTTTATCTTCGAACGATTTCGCTTCACTCTCGTCCGAGGTAATACTTTCCAAGCCAAATAATTTACAGTGCACAGCTTGTATTGGAAGTTTCAGAAACTCTTTTTGAATGACTTTGATCTTATCAAAAATCACCGTCTCTGTGTTTCCGTAATCTAGAAATTGAACGGTCGCGTTGTCTCTTTCGATAGATTTAACTACAGCTCTGTACCATCTCAGATCTACGGAATATTGAGCGATGCAGTATAAACCGTTGAATATCTTCGACTCTCTCACTAATTCTCCGCCGTTTTCATAGATCGACGCGATACTCTCCATCATAGAATCTAATGCAATGTAATCAGGACTGAACTGGATATAAAAATCCGACGGGCCATTTGTGAAAACTACTTCGCAATTCTTTGTGGATCCGATGACTACGTTAGGAGCCGGAATACGAAACTCGTTTTTGCTTCGCCGTTCTTCTTCCATATTATTCGAATTTCCGGCAGCCGACTGGAACACAAAGTTATGAAATTCTTCGAATAAAATACTGTCAAAATGATAGTGCCTTGCAAATCATACGTGAACAAATATACGGGGTGTTCGTTACGGATACTAAATGTTGGAAATAAGTGAAAGAAGAAAAACAAATACTGTTTTTTGCGAGCAACGTAATGGCATAGAAGGTCGCTGTATTGTATACAAATAGATTTGTCTTAGCGCGTGTTTTCATGTAATATAAACTTTCATAACATTCCATTTAAAAATACATATAGCATTCCCCCCAAAAAATAGGGAATGAAAACTAAACTCGTGTAGGGTCTAAATAATCATTAAAAATTAACAGGATCTGTAATATTCTAAATGGCAGAAAAGTAACACAACAGAATGGAAAATATGTTATTGAATAAATCTACGAATTTTAGCTTTCAATTTTAATTTACAAACGCTACGAACTTTCGTTTGAACCAAATACATATACGTGTTTGTGTATAATGATTATGATTGGCATATTTTACCTTGTACTGTGTAAGCCTGTATCCCTGTCCCTTTCGATCTTTGGATTTGTTATTCCCGTGATATGTGTCGCCTACAAAACATGTGTATGTTAAACGTAAACGCACACGAATGAAATATTTCTTAATAGTGAAATCAATACTGACTGTTTGATTTGCCGCTTTTTACGCTGTCACCGTCACTGAACCTACTATTTTGCGTTTTCCCAGAATATCCGTCACGTTTAGAATAACCACCGCGCGTTGAACTACCTCGTCCACGTCTGCCACTTCCTCTAGACGATGTGTCCGAGTCCTTGTCGCTCCAGCTTTTATCGGACGAATGACTTTTCGAACCGTGTACTGACGTTTTGTTTCTACCACCTCTACCACCTCTACCACCACCTCTACTACTCTTCAGCGAATCATTATACTCGTTTCTATTACTCCATTTATCCTTTACGTTCCTGCTATTAGAAAAGTCGTCCTTATTACTAGGTCTCTCGTTTCGAGAATCATTGCGATGGAAAGTACTCTTCTCATTTCGATTTTCATAGAGGTTTTCTTCGTTGGATTTATCTTTCCAAGATTTCGACTTATGCTTCTCCTGAATAACATTGGTAGTCGGCGCTTCGTTCCACGTATCTATTTGATTCTTTTTCTGCCAATTATTTATATTCTCACTGAAATGTATAGAATTTGTTTATGTTTTAATCAATTCTATTATTGTATCAAAGCTTCGAAGCTTCAAAACCTTCGAAGGAGATGAGAATAAAAGTATCAAAGCTTTGAATTAAAGCTTTTTTTATTCTTTATATTCTGTGAAAATTCTGTCCTTCGATAGCAACAGAAATTTTCATTGTGAATTAACAAGTCATCTAATAGTTTCATTTAACCCTCATACGTTCCTCAGGGTGAAAATTTACCCATTTACCTTTTTCACGTATTGTAAAACGATTGATTCCTTCTTGTCTGTGTTGTAAAATGTATATCTTTGAAATGTCACACTATAATTGAAGTATAACTCATAGATTTGAAATGTAAAGTAACAAGGGGTGAAATATTATTCCAGGATCTTCCATGTAACTATGTCTGAGGAGCGTTGAGGGTTAATATTGAAAATTCAATTAGGCTTCTGGCAAAGTGTTAAATTGAATGGAATCCATTTGCAATATTATAGATTATATCCGTACAATTGTATAATAAAATATATTCGATTAAAATACCTCTGATTAATATTCTGGCTTATATTAGGGCTACGTTGTTTTTCCATATTTTGATAACTTGGTTCATTCACAGATTTCCTTTCGTCTCCACTTGTACGCGACATTTGAGTCTTGATGCTTTCCATTATCTCAGGTGTATACAAATCTACAACTAAACCGTCTGGTTTTGTGTCCACCACTCTTAAGAGTAGACGTTTCTCTAAGGTCAATAATTCAAACCTATTGGAAACTTCTGGGGTAGATGGGAAAACCTCCCAACCATGTAAACTACATGTTATTGCTTGAGCTTCTAATCGCTTTATTAAATCGTCGTGAATTAAACGAAGGTGAGCAGCGTTAACTGTTTCTTCGTTACCGTAGTCAACATATACTACCTTCACATTAGCCCCGTTTAAACCAAGAATTTGTGCTCGGTACCTAATGTTTAAATAACATACATTATTATTGCGTAACACTTCAATATTATTAGTACACTGTGAATATTTGTGCATTTACAGCATATTTAATCGTAAGCCATAAATTGCATAAACATACACAGCTTAACCATCACATTATTGAACTAACCATTGATTATCATACAAAGCAGCACAAGGAAGACCAATCCTTAGTTGCGTTAAACTCAAGGTAGGTGCAGTTTGACAGAATTCAGTTAGACAGTTCATTACGGATTCAAGAGATCCCGCATTGTTGTCTAGTTGTACAAAAAATTTTCTGCAAGATTGCACAAATGAAACGTGTACAATTTCCTCAGCACCTTTCAATAATTTCACTGGTTCTTGATATCCAACAGATATAGGTGATACTGTTGGCGTTGGAAAGGCTTGTCTAAGAATGTTCTTTATGTTTTTCCCATCGTCGTATAAATCTCCATACTGAACCAACGGTGGACCTTCTGGCGGGCAAACATGCAGGACAAGCAGCTTTCCTGATACTATTTGTTTGAAATATTCTTTCATATCGTCTCTGACATTTAATTCTTGAACACCACTTAGCGTAAATCGAATAGAAAGCACTTTGGGGTTAATGAAATGAGATGGCAGTTGGAAAATATCTGTGTAGGGTAGAACTTCTGTATGTCCGAAATCAACGTAGTAAAGTTTACACTTGTTCTCCATTACGGACATTACAACTGCTCTGCATAATACTTGGTCTCGTGTGTAACGGCCCAAACAAACTGATCCAGGCAGAGGAGGTTCTTGCAAAGGTTCTATCGGATGATTATTGATGTCTCTCATGAGCGCGCTTAATGTTTGAGATGTACTCTGAAGTTGTACAGAGAATTTCTGCGGACCATCTTCTACGAAAGATACGTATATGTCGTGTTGGGACGGTACGTCTAGAACACGTGACTTAAATACAAGAGCTTCTTGCGACGATGACTGCATCATGTGTTTCTGTTGAGCCGTGCAACATAAAGGAACGGTCCGTTGGTATCCACGCATATTGTTTCCATCACATTGTAATGGATTTACGTTCTGTACAGATCCCATCGTAGTACAATCATTACTTATGAGGTGGTTGCCTGATTGCTGATACACCGGTGGCACTTGTGGCTCTCTCATACATGTCGGTGGCCTATGAAAATAGAGATAACATTGTTCTATTAAATAGATAAATAATATTACTGATAAGGGAACATCGCCAGTTGATACAAGCCAATTTTATCAAACTTATGTGAGATATAGTTCTCTGAAAAATATTTGAAATGTATTTTTTTCATCGGCAACCACCCACTTTCAAGGGGTGGAAACAGTTCTCAAAGTTTGGGGTCAAAACCAATTTTTTGAGATACCTCGGGTACCGGAGGTCGAAAAAAACTGATTTTTTTTGTTAAAACTTTTCTACACAACTACATTTCCCATTACAAAACACACGGTTTAAAAAAAAATCAATTTTTTTCGACCTCTAGTTTTCCGAGGTATTTCAAAAAATAGGGTCTGACCTCAAACTTTTAGGGTTGTTTTCACCCATTCAAAGTGGATGGTTGCCGATACAAAAAAATATGTCAAATATTTTTCAAAGAACTACAGTGGGCGTACAAACTGTTTGTACATCTTTTAAAACAGAATAACTTTTTTACGATTTTACCAAACAACCTAATTTTTTATAATTAATTAGAAGCATTGGTTTACAAAATGATGTACAAAAGATTTAACAAAAATTACAATTTACAAGGTTGCATGGAAAAATAAAAAAAGCATTTCTTTTCATTTTTATATTAGGGCCCTTAATGAAAATTTCAAACATATGTTTGTTACACACATGCTGAAAATTTTATCGAAATCGATTAAAATACACACGAGCTGCAAGAAGTTAAAAATGACGAAAATCGTATTTAACATTTAATGTATGACATCCTTGTATAGTGTGTTCTTTCACGAATTGCATCTCGTCATCATTGATATAAAATGATTAATAAATTGAATAAATTAAATAATACTAAATTGAAATTAGATGAATTAAATTAATAAATTAGTCTTATTAAAAGATTTAAAATCTTTCAAGAAATTACTAAAGGTCAGGGCCTAATTGTGCTCATATGGAAAGGATGATTATGAGACATTCTCATAAATTTGATTCATTAGAATAAAGTAAAGTTAAAATTGCAAATACATAAGTTTGCATTGAAAATAATAAAATTATACATGGTGTTGATTCTAGTGTTGAACCTAGAGTAATTGAACTGTTTATTTTGAACGAACATAGACATACAAACAATATATTTTAAATTTTCATTAAGGGCCCAAATAAAAGTTTTAAAAAATGCTTTTTTTATTATTGCATATAACCTTGTAAATAATGATTCTTTTGAAAATCTCTTTTGCACATCATTTCATAAACCAATGCTTCTAATTATCAAAAATCAGGTCGTTTCGTACAATTATAAATAAATTATTCCATTTTAAAAAGTGTATTCCCTCGTGAGTAAAAAAAAATTATTCTATTCCTTTATTCCCAACTAGCAATGTTCCCTCGTGAGTAAAAAATAAAAGTCCATTTGTATTAAAATAAATACCTAAACATGTCTTGCACTGTAGCTCCTACAGCCATGTGTCTTTTGATCAATAATTCGCCGAAATCCTCATTATTGTACCAGAGTTTGATAAAGCGGTGATTATTAATCATACTATGGATCAAGATTGTATATTCGCTGTAACATAAACTCTTTTTGATTAGTTCGATTATTTTATTCTCCCAGATTTCATTTATCGGTAATACGTTCGCCAGTGTGAAATCGAATGCCACAGGTGGAAGAGACTGTAGAGGCTCGGAGCCGGGTATACTTTCGAGTAAATGAACTTCTTGAGGCGGTAATACCTCGATATTGCCATAATCAATGAATTGTAGAACCACCATACCATCTGGACGTATGTTAATTACTTTGGCTCTATAGTATCCTTCATTTTGAAATCTAGCACAGCAAAGCGCGTTTAAACGTAGATTACCAGCTCTCGAGCCAAGGCAATCTTGGCTTCGTGCGAACTTCTCCGCCAAGGGTAAAATCATACGTTCGACGCATGTCGCAGAATTCTTATCGACTTGACCCCAAATTTTAAGGAGTGAATCCTCTGCTTCAACATGAGTCACAAAAATGGTCAGTTCTGTGCTTTTTTGTATATTCATGTTTTTTTTAATTGTTATGACTTCTTAAATGAAGCACTGTAATCTTTCTTGATTACATAGGTCAATCTGTCCTCGCAATCTGTAATTATAAAGTTCGTCAGACATAGCAAAACTATTTTGAATCGAACCTAACCGTTATTTGAAATTGGGCCAGTATACTGTATGTACAATAATGGTCGAACAAAGCATCTGAAAAATAAAACTGTTTTGGCTGTTCTCTTACTTCAAACCTCGTCGATTTTATCATTCCCGCTGGTTTTTCGTTCGTTTTCTTCTAATTATAATAATAATTACAGTTAAATGTATTCTTTTATATTTACCGTTGTCTGTGAAGATCAAATCTCCGTAACACTGGCAGGTTTTTCTATCAAGAATCATGCGATAATTACAATCCCAATGTGTAAATTTGCAATAATAACGTCTATAAAGCTTTCCTTGCGAATTTCAACTGTTTCTGTTCGCGTATATAAGAGAAAACATATTTGTAATCAAAATTGCACATATATAGATACGTAAACTGATGTAATATTCTTTATATGATATTGCGTAAAAACAATGTATGTCAACGCTGCAACTACAGAAGTAATACAAACCTTATTCGTAAGATATCAGGCGCATCTCTTCCGATTCATTTCGTTAATAATTATGATATAGAGATATCCTTTCTACGAAATAACTGTTTTGTAAATACCTTTAGAATCTGGCGGTTGACCGGCTTTTTATCACCCACATGGAAGTTTCTTTGACCATTGTTTTGAAATATATCAATGGCGCGAAAATTGAATTTATGTCCGTTTGCAATTTTCAAAATTGGACCATAGGACTTGAATTTTTTAAATATGTTAGAATAGTTAGCTGGAGAATGAGTAAACAAAAAATTGTTTAGATTGCAATTAGTAAGAATCATACGAAATTTTAAAAGCGATGTTCCGTCAAATTTTCTGTAACAATTATCTAAAAAGCGCGTTTTTTAGAAGAATTCAAATCGTTTGGACAAATTTGAAAAGAATTATTGTTCCTGACTATATATTACATAAATAAATGAATTAAATTTAAGTATTTTTTGCTAATGCTTCGTTTTATCTTCGAAAATGTAATTTATAAGTTTAATTTATAATAAAAAAAATAATATATTGAACTGAAGTGTACAATAAGTATCGTAAAAAATTTTTATTGATAAAATGTTATTTAGTTAGCAAGATAATAATGAAAAAATAGTAAATTTCACAATTAATAAATATATGTTAAATTTCTAAAATTAATGTAAGCTATAAATTATATTTTAAGAGCTCTTAAAGGTAGTATGTTAAGAGAAGAAAATACAACAAGAGTTTACAAAAGCATATTGTTTTAATTCTTAATGGATCTTACAATATATTATTACAATGTCAAAAAAAAAAATACATTGTACATTACTTTGTGTTATATATGATGTTCTATTAAAAACTGAACTCATCTAAGTAAGATCTAAATAATCATTAGAAATTAACAAGATCTGTAATAATATTAATATTTATAATAGTAATATTTTAATCTTAGCATCGTGAGTGAAATTTTTATTTTTCGTAATGCGCTTATTTACAATATCTATATCTATATCATTATATATCTACAATAATTTTTGAACAGTTTTGACTTAATTCTTTTTGGCAACTATATTTTACATATCTTTCATTCTTAAGTGAGACATTGTACTTGCGTTAGGAATTTAATTACATTGTTAAAGACTATTTTAGCCATGAATCAAGTCTTAATTTATGAGAATATTATTAATATTAAGTAGATGAGATGAGTTAATAATGTATAAGCAATCAAATTTTAATACGTAATTGAATAAATTGTTAGTTTAACTGTACTAAGAACGAAGTAAATTTTAATACTCGAATCACCAATTGATCGGGAAATGATCGATTTTTTATTGTACTGTAAACGCGTACACAGATAAACAGCTATCTGAGCATTTCAACTTGCAAGTTGTTAATCTAACAAATATATTCAGATTGGCAGCATGTTAATAAGTTTTGAGCATATCAGCAATGGACTGCTATTAAAGATCTATTTTATCGTACCTATATATATAAATTAAAAGCATCCTTATTATATTCTAATCTAAGGTTCGAGTCAAAGAGCTTAACAATGAAACGTTCAGTTACAAAATCATATACATTGGAATTAAAAGTGTCGTTAAGGTACAAAAGAGCGGAATGACACTTTTCCTTTTAATATAATCTTGATGAAATAATTACAAACATACTAATTCTTCAAAATAATTAGTAAAGAAACATTCCGTTGTACTTCATTGTGTTGTTTTTAATCAACATCACAGAATAACGAACAAACTTACATATTAATACATTGCATGTACGAATAATCCTATACCTCTAAACATGAATTTATTATGATATATTTTGTATACAATGAGATGACATTTAATTTCGCTGCGATCAATGCATTCCGTATTGATTTGCATTTGATGAATAGGAATCTTTAGGTGTCCGTAGCTCTTACAACGTAGAATGAGTAGAAAGAGATTCACTTTCTTCAGCTTCTTCTAATTCGTTATCTGTACTTGAAGATAAATAGTCTCTCAAAACTAAGGATCGCATTTGTTCTAATACCTGATGTAATGAATCTGACCTCTGTTCCATTCTATCGTTCGAAGGTGTAGCATCGCCACTAGCAGTACCACCTGCTGGTGTTTGTGGTGTGTTGCTGGGTGGTATGGGAGTATTCGTACCATCTCCAGTACCTACAGATATCAAGTTTCAGCTTTAAATAGTTAATATTAAGGGAGTAGACTTGTTTTTCCAGGTTTGTAAGAGTGAGGTATTCTCGATAATACTAAAGTGGGGTTTTTCCGTAGTTAAAAACGCTAGATAAAAGATCGATTTAGACCGTTATGGCCTTAAAAAGTTCAATGTAGCTGTTTTCATAAAACTGTAACTGTGAATGATGAAAATTACGCCTCATAAATACGCAAACAAACGCCTTTTAATTCTGGAAACGAGTCTACCGCCTTAACGACTAGTAAATACGAAAATTTCGGAAATATACCCATATTATCGCTTGCAGGACTCGCGGGTCTTTCTGCTCCTCTTATTTCTCTAATAATATCTTCATCCTGATTTAATCTTAAGCCTGCTACTCCTTTTTTGGGAACATTGTATAAATCGCGCTTAATTTTTCTTCGCCTAGACGGATCGTTTCTACGTAACTGGAGCATGGAACCGAAATCAGCGATATAAAGAAACCCTGCTATTAATAATTCACAATTCCGTTTGCCTTGTTTATATGCAGTTTCTAATTCATGGCTTGTACGTTGATCGTATTGCCACCAACCTGGAACAATGTAATTTAATATCATATACAAATTACAAGTGGTTTTCAAAAATTGTACGTGTACGTTTAAATAACGATAAGAAGATGCTTTCATTCGGGAATTTACAAAGAAAACTACCTAATGTTTTGCAATGAAAATGGTTTATTACAAACATACATTAAGACTAGATCAAATTCGTGTCAAGTTTCGTGTATAGTTTTATAATAACAATTATATTGTTTATAATACATGATATTACGTGTAATTGATAAGTATAAAGAAAAATATTAAATGCCAATTATACTTTAAGAAGTATAAGAAAATATAGATGGGGATTATCTATCACGTCTTTCCTATCACAGCTGGTATAGTTCTTACAATACGGTGAATATACTTTCTATATTGACAATGATTTCTAAAGACAACCAGATAAACATTGTCGCAAATTACAATTTCACATTGGGCTCTACCAAGGTTGTAAATAGCCTCCAAACTCTTGCCGGTCCTCGAATTATATTTCCACCAACCTATGAAGGGGTATGTTATAAACTTATCTATGCTTCGTTGAATCTTTTCAACATATAACAATGTTCTCCATTTTCTATCTTTAACATATTTATTACATTGAGTTTATTTATGGTTTACTTAATTATTTGTAGAACATTTAAATATTTACTGATCTCATGCAGTCTCTTTCTTTCACGATTTGTAAGAAACTAATTGATAAATACAATGGTACATTACCATCTTTTCCTTGATAAAACCACTGATATTCTTCTTCGGAACTATCTAATTCCTTATGTGCTTCTTCCACTTCTACTAATTGCGGTCTATCTAGGAAATCAGGAGGAATTTCTTGACGACACATAGGACATCTTTTGCTTTGATTCGCAACACCTTTGACACACAGGTAACAATATACATGATTACAAGGTAATTTTGCTGGATATATGCATGGTTGAAGGCAGACTGCACATTCTGGTATCGTTGGACCTAAGAAAAGAAGTATCAACAATATTATCTATATATATGTACAGTGACTCAAAGTAATATTCAGAGACTCTTAAAAAGACAACAACTTTTTAACTATTGAACCATACGATTTGAACTTTTTTGGAAAGCTGGAGCAATTATATATATAAGATTATGTAGAAAACAGTAAAAGTTGTATTTTACAAATGATTTATGTGAGCTTATATTAAAAATTTTTAAAATACGTTTTGTAGAAGAAAGTTTTAAGTAATTTAAAACAGTAAATCCACATATGATTTTTACAATTTTAAATTGTAAAATTTATTACAATTGTAAAAGATGAGAAGAAGTTTTATTTATTTATTTATTAGAACTTTTATTTTGCATAAACATCCGCAGTCCAGTAACAACATCGTTTGTGTGTGTCTAAATGAATGTATAATTCAATCTAAATAAATAATTAATTTTTATATATTCTTAATGGGTGAAATTGATTTGCAAAAGGGTGAATTTTGAATGCAACAACTATATACTGTATTATGATATTTACAGGGTGGTACATGTATTTACATATACAGTGGGTGTAGAAAGTATTCGTACACTGATAAATTTCAAACAAAACTATGAAATTGTTGTTTATCAACTACTATTTCTGTAAGCAATGAATATGTACATGTTTTGAGAAGTCTATAGAATAGATACAATACAAAAAAAATTAATTTCTTGATTAACTTGTGAATGTAATAAGGAAAAACAAAAAATCAACTGACATACACCAGTTATACACATTAATAGGAGTCACTGTATGTATTTACATATACAACTAACTCTGCCATCTCTAATAACTTTGATAATAACTTCGTTTGTATAGACACAAGTAACTGCTTGAGGAGAAAGACCAAGGTCTGGTACATTACTGTGTTTGTTTTGACTGCATCTTTTAAATGGTAAACAAAAAGAAAAATTCGATCGTTCGACTTTGAATGGACATTACCTACTATCCAATAAATCTCGAGAAGTATGATTGAGACTTCCTTGACTCGAACAATCTCGCATACCCCGGAAATATGATCATTTTCTCCCGAAACAGTTTTTTGTATCTGCATAAACAACAAAGTAATTAGGGGTGGCAAAGACACCCTGTAGACGATAGATACCTTCCTTTTCGTCAGACTCTTTTTCTTTATCCTTCAGCATGCTGTCTGCTGTGTCTTGTGTGTTAAATTTCGCTTGAGCCATTACTCTATTCGATGTATAATTTTTTCACTGAACAGAATTAACAACTTGTTTATAAAGACAGAAAAGAAACGAGTGTGCTGACGTTCAGGCACAGAACGAGAGACGAGGTATAGGAGTAGACCAATCACCATATGGGGTTCCGTGTCTGACACAAAAACAACTCGTTTTCTTACGCCCTCTACGCTGACAAACGATAAATGTCGGAACTAGATTCAAAAAACCACAGCCGACATCAAATCAAATTATTGAATTGTGGGGAGTCTTACAGCTTCGCAAAGCCTAAATAGACAAAAAAAACCATGAGATGCAATATGTCTGTAAGTACTTGTGTCTCTAGACAAATAATTATCGACTGGTAAATGCAGGGATAACAATAAATGATCTCAAGTGTTGTTATCTCTACATGTAAATTTATTATTTACAATGTCTATATTATATTGTTACTGGTGTAATAGTTTGTTAATTAGAAAACTTCCTTGTAAATTACATACGAAATTGTTTTAACATTTGTGTGTTCTTAATATGGGATAATATTTTATTAATAAGTTCCGCTTTCGTTGCTTTGGAAGTATGTGGAATCGAGCGGATTTTTAACCACTCGCTCAAGACACTATTCTTCACTAGATGTAATTTATTACTTTTTGCCAGTTTCTCTATGTCCGTGTACTGATCCTATATATTAAATAAGATGTGTAATGAATATTTATTACGATAATCAATAAATTGAGATAAATACCTCCTGTATTAAATCACCCACTGCTTCTTGCACATTTGGTTTAGCTTGTAATAGTTTTTCTTTTAGCGTTAAGCTTTTTTGGATCTGGCTTGGCGTCGACTAATTACAGAATAAGAATTATAAATGCTTAGAGAAAAGAAATCCGAAGGTACAAGATATAAATAGAACAAGAAAAGCCTTACCTCTATTTTATCATTATTAATAGATGGTTTACAAATTTTAAAATATGTAGATATTGTTTCTTGTTTGGTCTCGGCTATATTAATATTTAAAATTCTTGACGTTCCTGCTTCGTTGTCGTCTTCCTTTGTCATTTGTATATTGGAAGTGTGCGTGGCATTTAGAAATAAGCTTCCTGTAGAAATGATTTTGTCTTTATAAAACTTTCATTGTGTAGGAGTTTTACATACTTGTATTGTTTTACGATTACCATTTTCATCACATTTGATATTTTTAATATTTGAGACTGCTTCGTTAACGTTACATTGGAATGTATTATGAATGGGGTGAATTTTAGCTAACTGAGTTTTCAACGGTTTAGAAACAGTCTCAATATTCCCTTTTAATTCGGTAGACTCGTATTTTCTTTTAAGAGGTGTAATTAACTTTTTGTTCCACGTCGATGTATCAGATGTTACGTTTGTATTCGTCGCTTCCTGTGTACCGAAGGTATCATTTCATTATCAAGTATTTTCTTTGTACGAATAGTAACATTTTTCTCTTACCGTGTTGCAGAAAGTATGCTTAGACAATTTGAATTCTGAACCACAAATTGAGGGTGATTTCGCAAACATATCACCTATAAATCTTGCAACTGTATTTTCCTTATCCCTATTCGGAATGGTATCTAATAGACCAGACATGACGCATATACTTGGATAAATGAAACTACGGGATCTCGGTACTAGAAATTGAATTTCAAAAAATAAAATTCCATTTCTAGTTTTTGGTAAAGAATATCCATACTGAAACATAAAACGTTGTGATGAAAACTAATTTAGATTATCTGCAAGCTATGTGTTTCCATGATGGTACGCATACCATATTTTTCCAGTGTCTCCGCATGTGGTCGTAATCTTTGAAAACACATTCTGGAATTTCTTTAAATACAGCTATTAATTTGGCTCTTTTTGCACTGTAAATATTTCAAATGTTAGTGTTCATTTGATGAAAATTAATGAATATAAGGAATTTTGTTCACCCATACCTTGGTAAAACATACACAAATGGAGAATCATAACAAGATAAGTCGATATGTCCTTTAGGATCTTCTAAAAATTGGGTTACAACGAACGATGGGAGAAACTCTTCAAGCTTTACGTATGGTATATTAACACTTCCCGCACGAAGTACTAAACATACATCCCTCTCTGTAAATTCATTTTGTTACAGATTTTGCACTCCAAATTCCACCCTCTTGCAAATCAAATTTACCCTTTTGCGAATGAAGTATTTTTAAGTATTTGTGAAAGAAATCGAATCGAATGTAAACTAATTGTTAAGAAATTCCAAATTTTATTTATTGCAAAGATGTACATTGAATACTTATTTCAAAGTAATTACCAATTCATTAATTTGTAATTTATGAAAACAGCCATTTTAGAATAGTTTTTTATTTTGTATTTAGCATATGCATTAAATCGACTTTATAATCTGAATGTAATGATATCGGTATGATATTTCTACACAGTTATTTGATGGGTACGTAATGATGTTTCTTGTTTGTTTACTTTGATTGTTTTTGCATATACTCTCGCATAAATTTTATTTGAATTGCAATATGTTTTTAACGATGCGATTAAATAATCAACATCCAAATGTATACTAAATTTTTTACACAGCGCTACGCTGTACCTACTAGTCCATGGTGACCTTTTCTGAACTTAAGGGAGATGCTTTTAAATGTAATTAATTTCAAATAATCCTCATGGGTGAAATTGATTTGCAAATGGTGAAATCGATTTATAAAAAGGTGAAATTGATTTGCAAAAGGGTAAATTTGGAATATAAATAAATATATGCAAGTGTTATATACCTTGTACAAGAATATCTACTTTTAATGCATTAATTGGTTCCAGAGTATTGAAGAATTCTTTTCCTTGAAGGAAGTATTGGCCAACTTTATTCCATAGAGGCGCTATCTTAGTTTGTATTGTGTAAAAAAGACAGTCCTTATAAATTTCTTTAGTAATTGGACGCTGTCCTTGATACTGTTACAAAGAATCAAAAAACAAAACAATAGTTTGCATATAGGAAACGACTGTATAGATACTCGAATAAATAACAGTTTTAATCATTTAACGAACCACTAGTTTCAAGTGTCTCAAAACTTTTTCCAAGTTTCCACTTTCGAAGAAAGCTTTACGTGTAATTACGAATATGTAATTCTGCGTGCCTGATATTGGCGAAGCGATTATATCCGAAACTAAATAAATAAGGAATCTGAAATTATATAAATTTAACAATGTAGGAATTGATTTCGAGAAATAGAATTGAAAAAATTTGTATAAGACTTTGAAAGATTTTCAGTTATAATCGAGTATACCGGCATTTCATTATTTTCCAATGAAAATTTGATTTTGCGGAAGACTCGTGTACTTCGATAAAGTCTAGTTTGCAAATTGTACAGGATAACTCATTCATCTGTGGCAAAGAAGCATATACAATTGTATCTTGTTGACTTTTGTATGCAATATTCGGAATATCCATTTTTTTTTTATTAGCCACTCGAATATCGTTAACTACTTTGCGCTGTTTTAAAAGTCGAAGTCTAAGCGCTCTCGCAGTCAAAATTATAAATTGAATTTGCTACCAACGTTACAACTTGAAATATTCATGAAAATTGTGGGAGGTTTTTGGGGGGTAGAAACATGGGTGTACAATCGACCGCTTTTTGTCCTTATTTGAGCAAGTTTTGAGTTGGTTGAGGACTCATTCTAAAGAAGTAGGTTAAATACAGCCCGCTCTTCTCATGATTTAGTTAGATTATGTTTACATCTAATAATATTAGTGTTCAAAGTAGGGGAAAAAATCAAGAAAAATCCCGCAGATTCCAATGTATTTTTCTTTCACAAAAAGATTTTTTTTACTGCTATAATGACCAAAGCGCTCTGTGATTAATCTTGCTCTAGCAAATGAACCTTTGTGCAGCTTAAAAAAGTGCTCGTATAAGGACAAAAAGTGGTCGATTCCGATTCTATTCAATTTCCCCCGATTCCGTTCATGAAGGCGGAGTCTAGAGCCAATTTTAGTTCAGCTAGTTAGACGAGATGGCGCCTAATCAAGAAAACTGTCAACATGAAATCATAATAATAAAAATATAAAGGGCTTGAATCCACTCGGATCCATTAATACCAATAAAAATATTAATAAAAAGTAAAAAACGTGTAATGATAGCGAAACTGAAGCGTTAGACTGAAACAAATGTATGTGTTTGTCAGTGTTACCACACAAATAAATTTTTTCTGCACAAGGGTGGAGTAAGGTCAATGTCCTAGGAAAGAGGTATCCTACCCCCTTAGAAAAGTTAGGGTATCATCAAATAATACAAATAAAAACGATATATGTATGGATATACGTTTTAACAATAAATTATAACGCTAATGATAACGATAAGCCATGTTGAACCACTTCTACGCAAGTGTGGCAGCGATTGGTCATCCCCTTTGTTGTTGTCTCATTGGTTGGTGACTCAAGGATTTGCTTCTAGAAGGTTCGAGATTGTTCGAGATCTAAAGAGTAGGAATACAATAAGTTATATTTCTGAGAAAACAATAACTTGAATTTAAAATGTAAATATGAATAAAACAAAAGTATGACTCGTAGTAAAGCAAAAACGAGAAACGTCTAACAACAATTTTGTAGCAAATATTTGTTTTAAATTAACAGGAATGCGTCTCTACAAATTGAGATCGGAAACAGAAGTGATTTTTTACTGCAACTGTTATTTACAATTTCGATAAATTCAAGAAAATTAATTTCTAATTGAAACATCACATACTTCGTTATTTATTTAGTTTGTTAAATTTGTTTCGCGAGCGTTTGATCTATACAATTATCATTTTGCAATAGTAACAATGTCCGTTATCACGAGCATTCTATAAAATATCAATATTTTATTAGTTCGCAATCTTTTGTCATTACTTCAGTTTACAATTTGGAGTATGCGTCATTCTATAATCGTATATATAGTGCGCGTCATGAAATATGGGATGGGTTTTTCTTCTTTGTTAGCATCAGTAAAGTAAACGTTTGGATAAAATTGGGGGGCCTTGATCGCCCTACATAATTTTGCAGAAATTATGATTTGATCGTTACAAATTAGTGTATAACATGCGTATGTGTGTAAATATATCTTTTACATACACATACATCGTATACCATATCCGAAAACATCGTATACATCGTTCCAATGAACGTTTTATAACTTTAACGAACGTTATTGAATTCGTTCCAAATTCTATATACGTGTATTCTTGATAGTTGTATCGTATAGTAGGTATATTATTATTTTCAAATTTTTAATTTAACGAGCATACAAAGAGAAAATTTCTTCTCTGGTGGATATTTTCTTTGTTGTGGAGTTGTGATATAAGCATTGGAACATTTTCGGGGGTCACAATATCATAGATACGTTACTGCGAACGGCCGTTCCGGATGCGCATGCGCGAAAAAAACTCATTTCTCATCATCGACCGTTGGCCACCTATATGTAATATAACGAACTATACATTAAGATTAGTTTACACTATTTAGGTTCGCGTGCATGTTATTTTTTACGGAAGAATTTGATTATTCTTATAGTTTGAAACAGACTACTGTAAATAGAAAGTATTTCTTTAAAATATTTCGGACATTTGATAACCAGGAAAGCTCGAGAGGAAAAAATCGGTGATTTCAATACACATGAAAACCGTACCTTTATGGCAGTTCTCATTGTAAGACATTTTGTTTGGAGGTTCGCCCAAAGCCGCTATTGACGTCATGCCTACCTACTCACGCTGCGCTACATCCTGCGATTAGTTCTTATTTATTGTATTCTTTGGTACGATTTTGTTCCATTTGGTTCTTGTACTGTTTAGTGTGACTTGCGTTGCTACTACTTTCTTGTAAATTATATCAGAGCATGTAAGTATTCTACGATTAACAGTTTAATATCCTTAGAACGTATAGTCGCTGCACGAATATTACGATATTAAATGAAATTGGTTATTTTGTCGATTATCTTCCATTTTGAGGTATCATACCTAACGATGACAAAGAACGTTTCTGAAACTTTTCCAGCTCACGCGGTTTTCATTCGGAACTGAAAATAACGATTTCTCCGGTTGATAATATTAATATGGAGAATTTTATTCTTATGAAAATATATTGGACATCGACGTTTCTTTATTTTACGCTGAAATTGTATTTATTGATCATTCCGTTATACCACCATTTTGTACGTCTTCGCATGACGCATTTAGAAATACGTGATTTCGTCATTTATATATTTTTGCAATACATAATTATAGTTTCGAGGTCCATAAAGACCGTGTCGATGAAAAAATAATAACTTTTTTTGCCAGTTTTTTATATGTATATATAGTAATAATAGAATTTATAAATAATAATGTAGAATAATTTCTTTGTGTTGGAATAGACTTCTGTCAGAGTATGGAGAAACAATTTGTTAATCTCTGAAATTGAATTGTAACGATTAATTCGAGTCTACACGTTCGACAATGGAAAATGACAGATGTTCCGAAGCTCGTCGCATATTTTTAATATTAAAAGAATTTAGATTTTCTTAAAATGGTAACGGGTATTTTTTACAGGTGCATTTTTTGAGAAATTTCAAAAATATTATTTAAGAAGGTATTTTTACACATGTTATATTTTAAAACTTGCGAAAACTCTTAATCTTTCGCCGCCAGTGTTTATAAAATGTTGTATTACGTTAAAATATCAAGATGACTGAGTATTTAATATAATTACTGGCATTATATGTGCCACAAATTTTTCGATACGTATAGGTGGAAAAAGGAAATCCATAACTATTGTACATATGTAGAAAGCCGTCGCCATCTTGAATTTCGATGATCCTTCAATATGTTGCCAAGTCACGATTCTGAACAAGTTTTTCCTGTACACGTAACGGTCATTTGAACTTTGTTTCTGAGATATTCGCAAAAGCTATTGTAACTACGTGCATTTATTAATATTGGTTGTCTGCCATAAAGTGTGATGTAAATTAAGGATAATTTGCTGGATAATTTAATTGATTCTTTCTGAATTGATAAAACTCAGGTACTTACAAAGGAACATCGCCAGTTGATACAAGCCGATTTTAATTAAACTTACGTGAGATATAGTTCTTTGAAAAATATTTGACACTTTTTTATCGGCAACCATCCACTTTAAAGGGATGAAAACAGCCCTCAAAGTTCAGGGTCAGAACCATATTTTTTGAGATATCTTGGAAACTACAGGTCGAAAAAAATTGATTTGTTTAAAAGTGGTGTTTTCTAATGAGAAATGTAGATGTGCATAAAAATTTTAACAATAGATTATGGCTAAATACTTTTAAACCCCTTGCCTTATAATATCGTGTCTGACACGTGATGAAAATAAGATATAAAAATGTATGTTAATAATTTTCTTTAAAACAAAATAAAATTCAATTTTAGTTTTATTAATATAATGCTATTGGAGAACTTCTAAGCATACAATTTATATCAATATTCTCCTCTTTTAGGAGATTACGATATACAAAAAAAGTTCTAGTCACAGAACCGTAAAATAAATCATAAGGCAAGGAGTTAATGGAACCTTCAATGGAAACAGCAATTTTAATTGTGAACTAAGAAGTCACCCTCGATAACGTCACCTAATAGTTCCATTTAACCCTCATACGTTTCTCAGGGTGACAATTCACCCATTCAGCTTTTTCACATATTATAAAACGATTGATTCCTTCTTCTCTGTATTGCAAAATGTATTTCTTTGAAACATCATACTACAGTTGGAGTATAATTCATAGATTTGAAATGCGAAGTAACAAGGGGTGAAATATTACTCTAGGATCTTTCATGCAACTATATCTGAGGAGCATATGAGGGTTAATATTGCAATGTAAAAGAAAATTTCTATACTTTACCTTGTACGTAAAGTGTTGAGTACTTTACGGATAAATACACACATTATCCTTTCTATAATTATCCCTGACAAACCCATAGTGATATGTGCCTTGCGCTATTATAAGCAAAATTTACAGTAGTAGTACAAACAGATTTATGCAATGCTACACGCATACAAAAAGCAATCGAAATTCTAGATGGTCAAACCATACTGTTTAATAATCACATAATTATCCGACAATATGTATTAACACAATTTTACATTTTGCAGATTTCCAATTATGCAGATCTTTGTAAAGACTCTAACGGGTAAAACCATCACCCTGGAAGTTGAAGCTTCGGACACGATAGAAAACGTGAAAGCTAAGATACAAGATAAGGAAGGAATACCACCTGAACAACAACGTTTAATCTTTGCTGGTAAACAGTTAGAAGACGGACGAACTCTATCAGACTACAACATCCAGAAGGAGTCAACCCTTCATCTGGTCTTGCGTCTTCGCGGAGGAATGCAGATCTTCGTGAAAACTCTTACAGGAAAGACGATCACCTTGGAGGTAGAAGCATCAGATACGATAGAGAATGTAAAAGCTAAGATTCAGGATAAGGAAGGAATTCCTCCAGATCAGCAGCGTTTGATCTTTGCTGGTAAACAGTTGGAAGATGGTAGAACTTTGTCAGACTACAACATTCAGAAGGAGTCAACTCTGCACTTGGTATTGCGTCTTCGCGGAGGAATGCAGATCTTCGTGAAAACTCTTACAGGAAAGACGATCACCTTGGAGGTAGAAGCATCAGATACGATAGAGAATGTAAAGGCCAAGATTCAAGATAAGGAAGGAATTCCTCCAGATCAGCAGCGTTTGATCTTTGCTGGTAAACAATTAGAAGACGGAAGAACCCTTTCCGACTACAACATTCAGAAGGAGTCCACCCTCCACTTGGTCTTGCGTCTTCGCGGAGGAATGCAGATCTTCGTGAAAACCCTCACAGGAAAGACAATCACACTGGAAGTTGAAGCTTCAGATACGATAGAGAATGTGAAAGCTAAGATTCAGGACAAGGAAGGAATTCCTCCAGATCAGCAGCGATTGATATTTGCTGGAAAACAGTTGGAAGATGGTAGAACACTTTCCGACTACAACATTCAGAAGGAGTCCACTCTGCATTTGGTTTTACGTCTTCGCGGAGGTATGCAAATCTTCGTGAAAACCCTCACAGGAAAGACAATTACTTTGGAGGTAGAAGCATCAGATACGATAGAGAATGTAAAGGCCAAGATTCAAGATAAGGAAGGTATTCCTCCTGACCAGCAGCGATTGATCTTTGCTGGCAAACAATTAGAAGATGGTAGGACTCTTTCCGACTACAACATCCAAAAGGAGTCTACCCTCCACTTGGTCTTGCGACTTCGCGGAGGAATGCAGATCTTCGTGAAGACACTTACAGGAAAGACCATCACACTGGAAGTTGAAGCTTCAGACACGATAGAGAACGTGAAAGCCAAGATTCAAGATAAGGAAGGAATTCCTCCAGATCAGCAGCGATTGATCTTTGCTGGCAAACAATTAGAAGATGGTAGGACTCTTTCCGACTACAACATCCAAAAGGAATCCACCCTCCATTTGGTGTTGCGTCTTCGCGGAGGAATGCAGATCTTCGTGAAAACTCTTACAGGAAAGACGATCACCTTGGAGGTAGAAGCATCAGATACGATAGAGAATGTAAAAGCTAAGATTCAGGATAAGGAAGGAATTCCTCCAGATCAGCAGCGTTTGATCTTTGCTGGTAAACAGTTGGAAGATGGTAGAACTTTGTCAGACTACAACATTCAGAAGGAGTCAACTCTGCACTTGGTATTGCGTCTTCGCGGAGGAATGCAGATCTTCGTGAAAACTCTTACAGGAAAGACCATCACCCTGGAAGTTGAAGCTTCAGACACGATAGAGAACGTAAAAGCCAAGATTCAAGATAAGGAAGGTATTCCTCCTGACCAGCAGCGATTGATCTTTGCTGGCAAACAGTTGGAAGATGGAAGGACTCTTTCCGACTATAACATCCAGAAGGAGTCCACTCTTCACTTGGTCTTGCGTCTTCGCGGAGGAATGCAGATCTTCGTGAAAACTCTTACAGGAAAGACGATCACCTTGGAGGTAGAAGCTTCAGACACGATAGAGAATGTAAAAGCTAAGATTCAGGATAAGGAAGGAATTCCTCCAGATCAGCAGCGTTTGATCTTTGCTGGAAAACAATTAGAAGACGGAAGAACACTTTCCGACTATAACATCCAAAAGGAGTCCACCCTTCATCTGGTCTTGCGTCTTCGCGGAGGAATGCAGATCTTCGTGAAAACCCTCACAGGAAAGACCATCACTCTAGAAGTTGAAGCTTCAGATACGATAGAGAACGTGAAAGCTAAGATTCAAGATAAGGAAGGAATTCCTCCAGATCAGCAGCGTTTGATCTTTGCTGGTAAACAGTTGGAAGATGGTAGAACTTTGTCAGACTACAACATTCAGAAGGAGTCAACTCTGCACTTGGTGTTGCGTCTTCGCGGAGGAATGCAGATCTTTGTCAAAACGCTTACAGGTAAAACCATCACCCTGGAAGTTGAAGCTTCAGACACGATAGAGAACGTGAAAGCCAAGATTCAAGATAAGGAAGGAATTCCGCCCGACCAGCAGCGTTTGATCTTTGCCGGTAAACAACTGGAAGATGGTAGAACTCTTTCAGACTATAATATCCAGAAGGAGTCCACTCTTCACTTGGTCTTGCGTCTTCGCGGAGGAATGCAAATCTTCGTGAAAACCCTCACAGGAAAAACCATCACCCTGGAAGTTGAAGCTTCAGATACGATAGAGAACGTGAAAGCTAAGATTCAAGATAAGGAAGGAATTCCTCCTGACCAGCAGCGATTGATCTTTGCTGGCAAGCAATTAGAAGACGGAAGAACCCTTTCCGACTACAACATTCAGAAGGAGTCCACCCTTCATCTGGTCTTGCGTCTTCGCGGAGGAATGCAAATCTTCGTGAAAACCCTCACAGGAAAAACCATCACCCTGGAAGTTGAAGCTTCAGATACGATAGAGAACGTGAAAGCTAAGATTCAAGATAAGGAAGGAATTCCTCCAGATCAGCAGCGTTTGATCTTTGCTGGAAAACAGTTGGAAGATGGCAGGACTCTTTCCGACTATAACATCCAAAAGGAGTCCACTCTTCACTTGGTCTTGCGTCTTCGCGGAGGAATGCAGATCTTTGTCAAAACGCTTACAGGTAAAACCATCACCTTGGAAGTTGAAGCTTCAGACACGATAGAGAACGTAAAAGCCAAGATTCAGGATAAGGAAGGAATTCCGCCCGACCAGCAGCGTTTGATCTTTGCCGGTAAACAACTGGAAGATGGTAGAACTCTTTCAGACTATAACATCCAGAAGGAGTCCACTCTTCACTTGGTCTTGCGTCTTCGCGGAGGAATGCAAATCTTCGTGAAAACCCTCACAGGAAAAACCATCACCCTGGAAGTTGAAGCTTCAGATACGATAGAGAACGTGAAAGCTAAGATTCAAGATAAGGAAGGAATTCCTCCTGACCAGCAGCGATTGATCTTTGCTGGCAAGCAATTAGAAGACGGAAGAACCCTTTCCGACTACAACATTCAGAAGGAGTCCACCCTTCATCTGGTCTTGCGTCTTCGCGGAGGAATGCAAATCTTCGTGAAAACCCTCACAGGAAAAACCATCACCCTGGAAGTTGAAGCTTCAGATACGATAGAGAACGTGAAAGCTAAGATTCAAGATAAGGAAGGAATTCCTCCAGATCAGCAGCGTTTGATCTTTGCTGGAAAACAGTTGGAAGATGGCAGGACTCTTTCCGACTATAACATCCAAAAGGAGTCCACTCTTCACTTGGTCTTGCGTCTTCGCGGAGGAATGCAGATCTTTGTCAAAACGCTTACAGGTAAAACCATCACCTTGGAAGTTGAAGCTTCAGACACGATAGAGAACGTAAAAGCCAAGATTCAGGATAAGGAAGGAATTCCGCCCGACCAGCAGCGTTTGATCTTTGCCGGTAAACAACTGGAAGATGGTAGAACTCTTTCAGACTATAACATCCAGAAGGAGTCTACTCTTCACTTGGTCTTGCGTCTTCGCGGAGGAATGCAAATCTTCGTGAAAACCCTCACGGGAAAAACCATCACCCTGGAAGTTGAAGCTTCAGACACGATAGAGAACGTGAAAGCTAAGATTCAGGATAAGGAAGGAATTCCTCCAGATCAGCAGCGTTTGATCTTTGCTGGTAAACAGTTGGAAGATGGCAGGACTCTTTCCGACTATAACATCCAAAAGGAATCCACCCTCCACTTGGTCTTACGTCTTCGCGGAGGAATGCAAATCTTCGTGAAAACCCTAACGGGAAAAACCATCACCTTGGAAGTTGAAGCTTCAGACACGATAGAGAATGTAAAAGCCAAGATTCAGGATAAGGAAGGAATTCCGCCCGACCAGCAGCGTTTGATCTTTGCCGGTAAACAACTGGAAGATGGTAGAACTCTTTCAGACTATAACATCCAGAAGGAGTCCACTCTTCACTTGGTCTTGCGTCTTCGCGGAGGAATGCAAATCTTCGTGAAAACCCTCACAGGAAAAACCATCACCCTGGAAGTTGAAGCTTCAGATACGATAGAGAACGTGAAAGCTAAGATTCAAGATAAGGAAGGAATTCCTCCTGACCAGCAGCGATTGATCTTTGCTGGCAAGCAATTAGAAGACGGAAGAACCCTTTCCGACTACAACATTCAGAAGGAGTCCACCCTTCATCTGGTCTTGCGTCTTCGCGGAGGAATGCAAATCTTCGTGAAAACCCTCACAGGAAAAACCATCACCCTGGAAGTTGAAGCTTCAGATACGATAGAGAACGTGAAAGCTAAGATTCAAGATAAGGAAGGAATTCCTCCAGATCAGCAGCGTTTGATCTTTGCTGGAAAACAGTTGGAAGATGGCAGGACTCTTTCCGACTATAACATCCAAAAGGAGTCCACTCTTCACTTGGTCTTGCGTCTTCGCGGAGGAATGCAGATCTTTGTCAAAACGCTTACAGGTAAAACCATCACCTTGGAAGTTGAAGCTTCAGACACGATAGAGAACGTAAAAGCCAAGATTCAGGATAAGGAAGGAATTCCGCCCGACCAGCAGCGTTTGATCTTTGCCGGTAAACAACTGGAAGATGGTAGAACTCTTTCAGACTATAACATCCAGAAGGAGTCTACTCTTCACTTGGTCTTGCGTCTTCGCGGAGGAATGCAAATCTTCGTGAAAACCCTCACGGGAAAAACCATCACCCTGGAAGTTGAAGCTTCAGACACGATAGAGAACGTGAAAGCTAAGATTCAGGATAAGGAAGGAATTCCTCCAGATCAGCAGCGTTTGATCTTTGCTGGTAAACAGTTGGAAGATGGCAGGACTCTTTCCGACTATAACATCCAAAAGGAATCCACCCTCCACTTGGTCTTACGTCTTCGCGGAGGAATGCAAATCTTCGTGAAAACCCTAACGGGAAAAACCATCACCTTGGAAGTTGAAGCTTCAGACACGATAGAGAATGTAAAAGCCAAGATTCAGGATAAGGAAGGAATTCCGCCCGACCAGCAGCGTTTGATCTTTGCCGGTAAACAACTGGAAGATGGTAGAACTCTTTCAGACTATAACATCCAGAAGGAGTCCACTCTTCACTTGGTCTTGCGTCTTCGCGGAGGAATGCAAATCTTCGTGAAAACCCTCACAGGAAAAACCATCACCCTGGAAGTTGAAGCTTCAGATACGATAGAGAACGTGAAAGCTAAGATTCAAGATAAGGAAGGAATTCCTCCTGACCAGCAGCGATTGATCTTTGCTGGCAAGCAATTAGAAGACGGAAGAACCCTTTCCGACTACAACATTCAGAAGGAGTCCACCCTTCATCTGGTCTTGCGTCTTCGCGGAGGAATGCAAATCTTCGTGAAAACCCTCACAGGAAAAACCATCACCCTGGAAGTTGAAGCTTCAGATACGATAGAGAACGTGAAAGCTAAGATTCAAGATAAGGAAGGAATTCCTCCAGATCAGCAGCGTTTGATCTTTGCTGGAAAACAGTTGGAAGATGGCAGGACTCTTTCCGACTATAACATCCAAAAGGAGTCCACTCTTCACTTGGTCTTGCGTCTTCGCGGAGGAATGCAGATCTTTGTCAAAACGCTTACAGGTAAAACCATCACCTTGGAAGTTGAAGCTTCAGACACGATAGAGAACGTAAAAGCCAAGATTCAGGATAAGGAAGGAATTCCGCCCGACCAGCAGCGTTTGATCTTTGCCGGTAAACAACTGGAAGATGGTAGAACTCTTTCAGACTATAACATCCAGAAGGAGTCTACTCTTCACTTGGTCTTGCGTCTTCGCGGAGGAATGCAAATCTTCGTGAAAACCCTCACGGGAAAAACCATCACCCTGGAAGTTGAAGCTTCAGACACGATAGAGAACGTGAAAGCTAAGATTCAGGATAAGGAAGGAATTCCTCCAGATCAGCAGCGTTTGATCTTTGCTGGTAAACAGTTGGAAGATGGCAGGACTCTTTCCGACTATAACATCCAAAAGGAATCCACCCTCCACTTGGTCTTACGTCTTCGCGGAGGAATGCAAATCTTCGTGAAAACCCTAACGGGAAAAACCATCACCTTGGAAGTTGAAGCTTCAGACACGATAGAGAATGTAAAAGCCAAGATTCAGGATAAAGAAGGAATTCCGCCCGACCAGCAGCGTTTGATCTTTGCCGGTAAACAACTGGAAGATGGTAGAACTCTTTCAGACTATAACATCCAGAAGGAGTCTACTCTTCACTTGGTCTTGCGTCTTCGCGGAGGAATGCAAATCTTTATGGAAACTCTGACAGGAAAACCCATCTCCCTGGAGGTTGAAGCTTCGGACTCAAGATCCACTTTTCAGTTAAGGAGCTCTCAAAAGTTGACGTGTTCTCACTGATTGATGGATACAATGTACTTTTCAGCAATGACTGTTAAAATTGATAGTATTGATAGTGTCATTATATTCCTTTTGTTCATATGTATTTCGTGTTTAGTACAACTTGTTATCAGTGTACATTTCTTTATTGGTATACAAATAGTAATGAGAAGAGTAAAGTGTATTGGTCCAATATAAGGACAGATTCGTGTAATGCACTTGTCTTCATTAAAACATTATTAAAATTATTGGGATGTATAATTTGATTGTCTCTCTGCATGTTTCTTCTCGATTCCCACATTCTTTTTAGTATTGGTCGTCATCCGTCCCTTATTTTCACTCCTTCATTTTACCCTCGTGTATCAAATTTACGTAATGGTGAAACATTGAATAAAACAAAATTGTAAATAATTAACTTTTAATATAATTTTACAGAGGACAGAGTAATAAATATATATTATTATGTTTACAATGTGCTATTCACGCAGTTTTACATTTTTTTTACTTATTTAAATGTCGCATTTTTACATTTCTTGAATTCATTTGTACGGGTTTGATTTCACATTTTTCGATCTTATTGTTCTCAGTTCTGCGGCGAAGAAAAGAACGAATTTAATTTTAGTGGGGGATTAAATTAAATTTTAACATATTTCGTATATAAAAATTTTATTTATAAAAATTTTTCCTTGAAAACTCTTATCAAATTTTAATAAATTAATATAATTTTCAATAATTTAATTTATTAATATAATATAATAATTTATTAATATATACATAAATATTTATTCCTGTTCTTCTTTTCTTCAAGTTCACGCCAATTTTTCCTATAGTATTTATAGTTCTACATGCTGTGCAATTGTTTTGTAACAAATACTAACAATTAACTAGTCACCGAGGATTTGAAAAAAACTTGAAAATTATGTGTATGTCAGATTGAGACACCCTGCAGGGTCCTTTTTGTAACATTTATCATATTTCTTGTCGCATTTTTTACATATCTATAATGCTAGGATATAAACGCCAGAAGGTTTCAGATCAATTATTCTACAAATGACAGAATGACATCCTTTAAATTTTAAACGTAAAATTTCTCAAGTTGTTTATTATTCATATATGGTACAATAAATATATATATATGATAGCGATAGATTTATACAATAATATGTTATAAAAATTCATGTCGATGAATTGGTGATATTCTATGGAAAAGATATTTTTGAAAAATGTATTCTCTCGCGCATAATTTGTACGCATCATTCTTGCGCATGCGTATGAAAATCTTCACCGCGCATGTCTTCCAGTATGAACATTGTGCCAGTATAACAGACCGTTAGTTAACGATGATTTATAACAAGAAAAAAGTAAATTGGATTTGAAACAACGTCCTAGGAATAATTTCTGGCGTATTATAGTTTGACAGTAAGTATTTGTTTATTATTTCTGGATAAAATTAACAATATGTCGGGCAACGGGAACATGTAAAACTCGGAAGTAGAATAACATTGAAAGTTCTTTCATGCAGCTGAAGAATATATTGAAATGAAACTGTCTGTATGGTCAATGCTTAAGACAGTTTTCAATGTAATTAATGAAGAACGAATAAATTTTTCATAATCTTTTTTGATTTCGTGATTTTTGTTTGTGTAGTATGAAAGCGAGGAAGAAATGAATCCCGTGGCTAATTGCACCGCCTGTCGGTAATACTTGTCTACCAGTTCGGGTGTTCTGTCACGGATGTCGCCATCAGTCTGAAACGTAAGTACAAATATGTATTAAACTTAAAATTAAATATAAATAAATAATAAATAAATAGAAATATACAAATATATATTATTAAACTTAAAATTAAATATAAATAAATAATAAATAAATAGAAATATACAAATATACAGGGTGTCCCAAAATAAGTGTAACTCCCGGAAATGGGAGGTTCCTTGGGTCATTTGAAGCGATATTTTCCTTTACAAAAATGGCGTCCGCAGCTCTGTTTAGGAGTTATTAACGAAAAACACGGACCAATCAGAGCGCAGCTACAGCGGATTGATTCTGGATCGGCCAATAGCGACACCACGTTAAGCGGGACTTGTCGCCGAGTCGGACTCCGTTCGCTATAGCCGGGCTCTGATTGGCCCGTGTTTTTCGATAATAACTCCTAAACGAAGCCGCGGACGCTATTTTTGTAAAGGAAAATGTCGCTTCAAATGGCCCAAGGAACCTCCCATTTCCGGGAGTTACACTTATTTTGGGACACCCTGTATATTATTAAACTTAAAATTATATTCCTTAAAATTATAAGCTTATAATTAAGATTATAAGTATGCTATATAATTAACTTTTTATTAAACTTAAAATTAAATATAAATATATAAATAAATAGAAATATACAAACATATATTATTAAACTTAAAATTATATTCCTTAAAATTACAAGCTTATAATTAAGATTATAAGTATGCTATATAATTAACTTTTTATTAAACTTAATATTAAATATAAATAAATAATAAATAAATAGAAATATACAAATATATATTATTAAACTTAAAATTAAATATACATAAATAATAAATAAATAGAAATATACAAATATATATTATTAAACTTAAAATTATATTCCTTAAAATTACAAGCTTATAATTAAGATTATTATTATGCTATATAATTAACTTTTCATTAAATTTAATATTAAATATAAAGAAATAATAAAGAAACAGAAATATACAAATATATATTATTAAACTTAAAATTAAATATAAATAAATAATAAATAAATAGAAATATACAAATATATATTATTAAACTTAAAATTACATTCCTTAAAATTATAAGCTTATAATTCAGATTATAAGTATGCTATACAATTAACTTTTTATTAAACTTAAAATTAAATATATATAAATAATAAATAATTAGAAATATACAAATATATATTATTAAACTTAAAATTATATTCCTTAAAATTATAAGCTTATAATTAAAGTTATAAGTATGCTATATAATTAACTTTTTATTATAAAGCATAAACAGTGGGTGTACAAAGGGTTCGTACACTCTTCAAAATGAAATAACTTTTTGATAATTGTACCAAACGATCTGACTTTTTATAATTAATTAAACGATTTTCCAAAAAGTTATTTACAAGGTTACAGGCGAAAATGAAAAAGGCATTTTTTAAAACTTTTTTTTGGGCTCGTAATGAATATTTAAAATTTACGTTTTGTAGATTTGAAGTAGTTACACACATACTGAAAATTTCAATGAAATTACATATAATTATAATTAATCCATTTCGATGAAATTTTCAGCATGTGTGTAACAAACATAGAACTGCAAAACATATATTTTTAATTTCGATTAAGGGCCCCAATAAAAAAATTAAAAGAAATGCATTTTTTATTTCAAATTTTATATAATCCATATTAAATTCATTCGATTCGTATATTCATTAAAAATTTTCCATCAAATTTTACATAATCCATATTAAATTCATTTAATTTATATAAGATTTTCCTTCAAATTTTATGTAATCTATAATAAATTCATCTAATTTATATAAAATTATCTTTCAAATTTTTGGTATCGTCTACAATAAATTAATTTAATTTATATAAAATTGTCTTTCAAATTTTACGTAATCTATATAATAAATTCATCTAATTTATATAAAATTATCCTTCAAATTTTTGGTATCATCCACAATAAATTAATTTAATTTATATAAAATTGTCCTTCAAATTTTACGTAATCTATATAATAAATTCATCTAATCTATATAAAATTATCCTTCAAATTTTTGGTATCATCCACAATAAATTCATTTAATTTATATAAAATTGTCCTTCAAATTTTACGTAATCTATAATAAATTAATTTATATTAAATTATCCTTCAAATTTTTTATATCATCCACAATAAATTCATTTAATTTATATAAAATTATCCTTTAAATTTTATATAATCCATAACAAATTCATTTAATTTATATAAAATTAAAAGAAATGCATTTTTTATTTTTGCATGCAACCTTGCGAATTGTAATTTTTGAAAAATTTTTGTTGCAGATCACTAATTAAACCAATGCTTCTAATCGATGATAAAAAAATCAGATCGTGTGGCACAATTATTAAAAAGTAATTCCATTTTAAAAGGTGTATCAACACTTAGTACAGCCAGTGTACGTGTAGGAGAAAAATTAGAGAAACATTTTCGGAATCATTGCAATAAACTGTAAGATCCACCTAACAGTTATTTGGAAACATGAAAAAAGTTGAAACTTGTTGGACAGCATAGTTCACCGAAAGTAATTTGATTTTATTGTTGTACGATATTGTGTTTAATTAAATTGTACATTGGTTTGTATAACAATATGTTTGTTTTGCAGTAACGCCATGTATGACCGATGTGTACTGTGTTCGTCGAGGAGGGTGGAGCAATAACGAAGCTCTCGTAGATACACATACCAGACGGCACTTTCTATTTGGAACGTTGAACGCGATACAATTTCACTTGTTTCGCGGTATTCCACGACGAGCGACTCGACAATCAATTTGAACGAACCCGCCGATGACGCCTCGGCAGCGAACAAATAAGAAAAATGCAAGGAAAACTCATTGTGTAGAAGATATTGTAGATAGTTCCGGGTTCACGGCTGTGGGACACCGCTGATCACGCGATTCACGCGGTCGGATAATAACCTTAGGTCTTAGGAGAACGAACCTTCCTCGAAGGGCTCGAGGAAGTCGCGAAGAGCGTCTTTAATGAACCTACGCTTCCGATTACTGAAGGTATTCTCCGAAACCGCGGATATAATAAAAAATTATATAAAACCACTTTTTAAAGACCACGCTTATATTAAAGTGCACTAAAAAGGAGAAAATAATTTTTTTTAGACATCAGTGACTACAAATAAAAGCGTGGAGCGCCCACGAAGATAACGTCAATATAATTTAGCGCTCCACGAATTTATTTATAGTCACTAATGTCTAAAAAAATGATTTTCTCCTTTTTAGTGCGTTTTCATACAGGCGTGGTATTTAAAAAGTTTTTTACGTTTTCATAAATTATTGCGGAAAATAATAACGCATTTCTAATTTATTCGAGAATTATATAATTTCGGTTGGACATAATTATAAGACATTAATGTTAAAAATATTTAAAAGACTAAAATGTAGAAATTAAAACACTAAATGAAAAAACTTTTTAATGACCACGCTTGTATTAAAATGCACTAACAAGGAGAAAATCATTTTTTTACACGTAAGTGACTATAAATAAAATATATTCATTTTCTACTCTTTAGTCTTTTAAATATTTAAAAAATCATTTTTTTCTTTGGAATATGTACATATCTTATGTTTCCTAAACGCACAGTAAATTAGGAGTAAATTTTTACGTAATTTATATAGTTAGAAGATTTCCTAAAAGTTTTTTCATTTAGTTTTTAAATTTCTACATTTTAGTCTTGTAAATATTTTTAACATTAATGTCTTATAATTATGTCCAACCGAAATTATATAATTTTCGAATAAATTAGAAATGCGTTATTATTTTCCGCAATGATTTATGAAGACGTAAAAAACTTTTTAAATACCACGCTTGTATTAAAACGCACTAACAAGGAGAAAATCATTTTTTTACACATAAGTGACTATAAATAAAATCGTGAGGGCTAAACTATATTGACGTAATCTTCGTGGGCGGTCCACGACTTTATTTGTAGTCACTAATGTCTGAAAAAATTATTTTTTTCTTTTTAGTGCATTTTTACATATTTTAACGTATACAAGAGTGGCCTTTAAAAAGATTTTTATATGTATATTCATTTTCTACTCTGTAGTCTTTTAAATATTTAAAAAATCATATTTTTCTTCGGAATATGTAAATATTTTATGTTTCCTAAACGCACAGTAAATGAGGAGTAAATTTTTACGTAATTTATATAGTTAGAAGATTTCCTAATTTAATCTTACTCGATTTATTTGTAGCGATATATTAATTTGAGCATGGAACCGTTTCGTCGACCCGATTGTGGTTCTTACCGCTATTCTGTTAGCATTAATCGTGAATGTAGAAACGAAAGGTCGCGGATTCCCACGTTGCGAAAATTACCCTTGGGATAACGGCCATATGAGAAATGTTAGTGATCTCGGTTGTGGGTGGTATTTCAGGCATTCCGTTATCCGTTGCACCCACCTCCGTCCCACAATCCGTGATATGGATCACAGTTACGGAAAATGCTTTTACACGCATCGAGTCTCTTGTAGAACATTAATCGATACGCGGAATACATTTCACATGTTTGATACACGCATACACTGGATTCATAATTATGGGTCACAAATAGTAAAGGTTTTCAATTTAAAATGATAACAGAAATTTTAATTATATTATTTATCAATATTAAAATATTAATTCAAAATTTTAATAGATGTTTATTAATAATATATAATAACAGTAACATTATTCATACAATATTATTTTATAGTCAAATTTGGAAAATTAGATTTTAAAATATTATACATAATTCAAAATTTTATTTGATGTTTATTAATATTAATATCAGTAAAGTTATTTATAAAATGTAATTTTATAGTTAATTTTAATTAGTAATATTATTGAATTCATATAGGACATTTAATATCATTGAAGGATATTATTAAATTCATACAGTAAAGTTAATATTATTGATGGATATTATTGAATTCGTATAGCAAAAATATCATTGAAGGATATTATTGAATTCATATAGAAAATTTAATATTATTGAAGGATAATATTAAATTCATACAATAAATTTAATATCATTGAAGGATATTATTGAATTCATATAGAAAATTAAATATCATTGAAGGATATTATTAATTTATATAGAAAATTAAATATTATTGAAGGATAATATTAAATTCATACAGTAAAGTTAATATCACTGAAGGATATTATTGAATTCGTATAGAAAAAATATCATTGAAGGATATTATTGAATTCATATAGAAAATTTAATATTATTGAAGGATAATATTAAATTCATACAATAAATTTAATATCATTGAAGGATATTATTGAATTTATATAGAAAATTAAATATCATTGAATTTATATAGAAAATTAAATATCATTGAATTTATATAGAAAATTTAATATCATTGAAGGATATTATTGAATTTAAATAGAAAATTAAATATCATTGTATTTATATAGAAAATTAAATATCATTGAATTTATATAGAAAATTTAATATGATTGAAGGATATTATTGAATTTATATAGAAAATTAAATATCATTGAAGGATATTATTGAATTTAAATAGAAAATTAAATATCATTGAAGGATATTATTGAATATATGTAGAAAATTTAATATTATTGAAGGATATTATTGAATTTATATAGAAAATTAAATATCACTGAATTTATATAGAAAATTAAATATCATTGAATTTATATAGAAAATTAAATATCATTGAATTTATATAGAAAATTAAATATCATTGAATTTATATAGAAAATTAAATATCATTGAATTTATATAGAAAATTAAATATCATTGAAGGATATTATTGAATTTAAATAGAAAATTAAATATGATTGAAGGATATTATTGAATTTATATAGAAAATTTAATATTATTGAAGGATATTATTTAATTCATATAGTAATTGTAATTTGTATAGTAAATTTAATATTAGTTATTTATATGCTGATTTTTCGGAAAATTGTATAAAATCGCATTTACAGAATGATTAAAGGCCGTTGCTAAAAGTTGAGAGTCTTTTCGCTTCGTGTACACGTATTCCCTCGTTTCTTTCTTCAACGAGAGAAAGTGCTACGCAACACATTTTCAGTTTAATTAAATTCACGCGGGGCTAAGATCCTTTCGATAATACGTGTACGCGCACATATCCACGGAGCTTTGTGCTCGAAAGTACATTGAATTTCATTCATAGTTATTCATTGAAGCTCCACACGACCTCTACCACGCGGTCTTTGTTCCTGCGGAATTTAACGCGGAAGTCTGAATAGTATATCGATGAAAAAAAGTTTTACACTTTCAATTTTTAATGACTTGATATTCACGGTAGTTGCGATATTTAACGACGTCGCTTTGCAAGTTATTTTACGCGTCGACTGGCGAAGCCGCAAACGTTGGAGCATCGCAAACGCATTACATATTAAACTGTTATAATTTTATTGCAATGTATATTCAATCAAAAGCTGATCGACTTTTGTTTATAATATTTTTCGTCAGATTATCCTAAAAATCGTGAAAAGTGTTACGTGCACACTTACATATGATTTTATAAAAATCCAAAGAATAAAGAAATTTATTGAATTATTTCTAATGGAAGTATCTTTATAAGTTCAATAATTAAGAAATAAACTATGTGAAAGCGGTGATTTCTTATTGGAAAGAGAGCCTTTGCAGAGTCGAAACAAATAATCTTACTAAATTATATCGGATTTTATTTTCTAGCATATTTTTGCAAATTTTCATAAGCCACAATTGTAATTTTTATGCGAAGTAGAAATTGCCTGCTTCGATTCAATTAGCCTTCAAATTTTATATAATCCACAATAAATTCATATAAAATTATTCTTCAAATTTTAAATTATAATAAACTCATTTAATTCATATAAAATTATCTTTCAAATTTTATATAATCCATAAATTCATTTAATTTGTGTAAAATTAACCTTCAATTTTATATAATCCATAATGAATTAATGCAATTCATATACTCATTAAATATTTTCCTTCAAATTTTATATGATCCATAACAAATTAATTTGATTCATATATTCATTAAAAATTTCCTTCAAATTTTAAATTATAATAATTCATCTAATTCATATAAAATTAGCCTTTAAATTTTATATAATCCACAATAAATTCATATAAAATTATTCTTCAAATTTTAAATTATAATAAACTCATTTAATTCATATAAAATTATCCTTCAAATTTTATATAATCCATAAATTCATTTAATTTGTATAAAATTATCCTTCAATTTTATATAATCCATAATGAATTAATGCAATTCATATATTCATTAAATATTTTCCATCAAATTTTATATAATCCATAATGAATTAATGCAATTCATATATTCATTAAATATTTTCCATCAAATTTTATATAATCCATAATAAATTAATTTGATTCATATATTCATTAAAAATTTCCTTCAAATTTTATATAATCCATAATAAATTAATTCAATTTATATATTCATTAAAAATTTTCCTTCAAATTTTATATACTCCACAATAAATTCATTCAATCCAAATATTCATTAAAAATTTTCCTTCTTAAATTATAATAAATTCATATAAAATTAGTCTTCAAATTTTATATAATCCATAATAAATTAATTTGATTCATATAGTCATTAAAAATTTTCCTTCAAATTTTAAATTATAATAAATTCATTTAATTCATATATAATTAGCCTTCAAATTTTATATAATCCATAATGAATTAATTTGATTCATATATTCATTAAATATTTTCCTTCAAATTTTATATAATCCATAATAAATTAATTTGATTCATATATTCATTAAAAATTTTCCTTCAAATTTTAAATTTTAATAAATTCATTTAATTTATATAAAATTATCCTTCAAATTTTATATAATCCATAATAAATTCATGCAATTCATATATTCATTAAATATTTTCCTTCAAATTTTATATAATCCATAATAAATTAATTTGATTCATATATTCATTAAAAATTTCCTTCAAATTTTAAATTATAATAAATTCATTTAATTCATATAAAATTATCCTTCAAATTTTATATAATCCATAATAAATTCATATATTCTATAATATATAAATTCATATATACATTAAAAATTTTCCTTCAAACTTTTAGACCTACTTTATTCGAAATTTCTATTCAAATAAAATTAGTCCCTAACTCCGATGTCCTCTAATTACGTTAAATAATTTTGACATGCTTTTGCACTATGTATAGGATCGTTGTCTCGCCTAAAATTGAAGTTTTCGCCTACCTGCTTCGTTCTTGACAAAAGCAACATTACGATGCGTCGTTGAAACGTATTGTCTATATTTTCGATAAACTAAAGGTGGTGAAACATTAATGGACGGGTAGTATACATCATATGCCTCGTAAAGGAAGAGTGAACGCGTAGCACGAGGAAGGAATGTAAAACTATAGCCAAGATCAGTGAAAACACTAATTATTATGGAGAAATCATGAATTATGTCGCTCGTATTCCGTGGCCGTATTTGTATTCTTGTTCCTTGTTCTTTTTTCCTTCACGCTACCCGCCGTCGCATTCTCTCTCTTTGTTATCGCGAGCGTGCTCGTCCTTTTCCCGCGCGCAACTCCATTTTTCTCTGGTTCGAAGCTCTTCTCTTTCACCGTTCATTCTTTCGCATTCTTTCGCGGCGTTAATTATGCGAATGACTCCCACGACTCAATAATGCCGCTTCAAGATCATGGACTACGGTCGTGTTCAGTCGACGACTTTTCTATGCGTTCGTTCTCAACCTTTTCCTCTCTGTTTTTATCGCTGCCACTGTTTCCACAGGTGCTCGTCTTTCGATCGTGTTTGCATTGGTAGACCGTGCACGCTATTGCACACAACAAGCACCGAACACCGAGTGGAAAATCGACAGGTGCACGTGCGTACAGCTGTGGACAAAATTACAAGACACCCTGGAAATTATTGGTTTAGGTACTCGATAATACAGTTACATTAAAATGCATTTCATCGAAAGAAAATAGTTTATTTTTGAATAAGATCTTCATAAATTTTGCTGAAAACAGTAACGCGTTTCTAATTTATTCGAAAATGATACACTTTCGGTTGGACGTCATTATAGGATGCTGCTGAAAAGAAAAAGAGAATGCACAAAAGTTCTGGAAATTTATACACATTTTGAAATGCTGATAGTGGATAGTGCCTCCTTTATTTTGAACAATTTCGATCGTTTGTTTTGGAAGACTTTTAGACAAATGTTTTATATACTTTTCGTCCAAGTATTCCCAATCTTTCAGAATTGCTACTTTCAAATCGTTAATCCATATGCGTTCCTCAGGGTGAAAATTCGACCTTTCAATATTTTCTCATACTGTAAAATTATTCATCCTTGATTGAACTTACACAAAAAATTGAATATTATTGAATTTATATAGAAAATTTAATATAATTGAGGTTATATAGAAAATTTAATATTATTGGAAGATATTATTGAATTCATATAGTAAATTTAATATCATTTAATTCATATAGCAAAATTTAATATTATTGAATTCATATAGTAAATTTAATATCATTTAATTCATATAGAAAATTTAATATTAGTGGAAGATATTATTGAATTCGTATAGTATATTTAATATCATTTAATTCATATAGCAAAACTTAATATTATTGAAGGATATTGTTGAATTCATATAGTGAATTTAATATCATTTAATTCATATAGAAAATTTAATATTATTGGAAGATATTATTGAATTTATATAGTAAATATAATATCATAGAATTCATATAGCAAAATTTAATATTATTGAATTCATATAGTAAATTTAATATCATTTAATTCATATAGAAAATTTAATATTAGTGGAAGATATTATTGAATTCGTATAGTAAATTCAATATCATTTAATTCATATAGCAAAACTTAATATTATTGAAGGATATTGTTGAATTCATATAGTGAATTTAATATCATTTAATTCATATAGAAAATTTAATATTATTGGAAGATATTATTGAATTTATATAGTAAATATAATATCATAGAATTCATATAGAAAATTTAATATTATTGAAGGATATTGTTGAATTCATATAGGAAATTTAATATTATTGGAAGATATTATTGAATTTATATAGTAAATTTAATATCATTTAATTCATATAGCAAAATTTAATATTATTGAAGGATATTGTTGAATTTATATAGTAAATTTAATATCATTTAATTCATATAGCAAAATTTAATATTATTGAAGGATATTGTTGAATTCATATAGTAAATTTAATATCATTTAATTCATATAGAAAATTTCATATTATTGGAAGATATTATTGAATTCATATAGTAAATTTAATATCATTGAATTCATATAGAAAATTTAATATTATTGGAAGATATTATTGAATTTATATAGTAAATTTAATATCATTGAATTCATATAGCAAAATTTAATATTATTGAAGGATATCATTGAATTCATCTAGAAAATTTAATATTATTGGAAGATGTTATTGAACTTATATAGTAAATTTAATATCATTTAATTCATATAGCATTATTTAATATTATTGAAGGATATTGTTGAATTTAAATAGAAAATTAAATATCATTGAAGGATATTATTGAATATATGTAGAAAATTTAATATTATTGAAGGATATTATTGAATTCATATAGAAAATTTAATATTATTGGAAGATATTATTGAATTTATATAGTAAACTTAATATCATTTAATTCATATAGCAAAATTTAATATTATTGAAGGATATTGTTGAATTCTTACAGTAAATTTAATATAATGTAATTCATATAGAAAATTTAATATTATTGGAAGATATTATTGAATTCATATAATAAATTTAATGTCATTGAATTCATACAGAAAATTTATATTATTGAAGGATATTATTGAATTCCTACAGTAAATTTAATAATATTATTCAAGGATATTATTGACTTAGTTATATTAAAATACATTCCATAAAAAAATGGTTTATTTTTGAAAAACGTATTCATAAATCATTGCGAAAAATAGTAACGCATTTCTAATTTATTCGAAGATAATACAATTTTCGTTGGAAATAATTATAAGACACTGTTTAAAAGAAAATGAGAATGTACAAAAGTTTCAAAAATTGCAATTGGTCAAGATTATGTAGAAAACCATAAAAGTTGTACTTTACAAATGATTTATGTGAGCCTATATTAAAAATTTTAAAAATACGTTTTGTAGAAGAAAGTTTTAAGTAATTTAAAACAGTAATAGTAAGATTTAAGAACATCCACATATGCTTTTTAATTTATTACAATTGTAAAAGATGATAAGTTTTTATATGACTTCCGCATATTGTAATTGAGGAAGAAAATTTTTATTTTGCATAAACATCCGCTGTCCAGTAACAACATCGTTCGTGTGTGTCTAAATGAATGTATAATTCAATCTAAATAAATAATTCATTTTTATATATTCTTAATGGGTGAAATTGATTTGCAATAGGGTGAATTTTGAATGCAACAACTATATACTGTATTACGATATTTACAGAGTGGTATATGTATTTACATACAGCTATAGAAAATTATAAAACAGTCTGAAAATTATTGGTTTAGGTACTTAATAATATAGTCACATTAAAATAAATTTCATCAAAAGTAATGGTTTATTTTAGAAAAACGTCTTCATAAATTATTGCAAATAAAATAGTTTATTATTGCAAATGAACGCATTTCTAATTTACTCAAAAATAATACAATTTTCGTTGGACGTAATTATAAGACACTGCTTAAAAGAATTAAATTATTTGGCCTGAAAAAGTAGAAAAAATATTGTAGCGTTATTTACAGGCTCTAAGTAATAATATTATATACCGTTCGATTCGTCTTAAGATCTGCTACAACCTCACGAAATCCAATATACATTTTAGCATTTCAAAAATCAAATTCACCTCAATTTTTTGAAAAAAAAAAGAGTTTTTTTCCAACTTTCATATATTGAAAGTTGTAGACGTCTGAATACTGTTCCTGTGTTGTTCGAAACATGTTTTCGTCAGATTATCGAGAACCCATGAAAAACCGTGGCGATAGTTAAACATTTAAATGTAATTGCAATTGCAATTGCACCAAAAAGACGAGGAAACGACAAATTTCGTTGGTCTTTCGAATTGGGTATTTCTACTGTTCCTTTTTAACAAATTTTGATATTCCATTTTCGAAAGTTCCTCCTTGCAATAGACAGACAGCCATCTACGTTTAAACTCAGATTTTATAATGAAATTTTTAATTTTTTTCTCGGAAACGGATCCTGAGGTGATTTGCAGCAGCATTTTCCTTTGCAAAAGTAGCGTCCGTGGCATTGTCAAGAAGTTATTAACGAAAAACACTACTGTGGCAACACGCGTCTAGGTCGCGCTCTGATTGGCCCGTGTTTTTCGTTAATAACTGCTTAACGAAGCCGCGGACGCCATTTCTGCAAAGGAAAATGTTGCTTGAAATGATCTCGCGAACCTTTCATTTCCGGATGTTGGAGGAATTTTGAGACACCTTGTATAAAACCATGCGCGTTCTTCGAGCACGGCACAAAGCGAAGAGCGAGCACTTTCACGTGGAGACCGCGTTAGTAAATATCATGGCCATATTTTCTATCCGTTCGTCCTTATCCCGCGCACCGTTCGCCAAAGTACACGCCTATCTCCGTCTTCTTCGCAATAATCGAGTGTGGGTCATTACGTGTTCTTGTCGCCCCCTTTGTTCGCTGTTTCTCGAACGAAACCGAAGACCGCAGCCTCCGATCCACCGTCCTAATCCTTTCTATTCTTTCAACCACGCTCGATTATCGCGGTTGATTACGCAAATTTCGAATACCGTCGCCATTCGGGATGTTGGAACGAAAATGAAGGCGGCGCACAGTGGGCTGGATCGAGAAATTTAGTGACACTTCACGAAAGAACAGACCTTCTCATATCGATTTCTAATAAATTTGTATCGCTTCCTAAATGTCCATCAACATCGAAGCCGAAAAATTAATGTTTGTCGACAAAAACTATAGTTAATATAAATTCACAAAGATAGACATTGGGGATGCAGTATTTTTCAGCGAAAAATTGCTTCTTTTCATCGAGGTGTCCTGATTACCCTATTTAATATTTCTTCTGCCTCTTTCGTGCAAATGAAAAACAGTCCTTTGGGGTAACAATTAACGCTGTTAGTTGAGGATGTTTGATCGCAATGTATTAAAAATTAATGTTTAATGAAATGAATAAAATCTATATACTTTCTTTAAATTTGCAAGGAATATCTTTTAGTGGACTTAATTGGACGTCGTCGGACAAATTAGATCATTTTCATTAGACCTTCCTTTACATATCCCCACAAAAATCACGTCCGCCCCGATCCGCCTCGACAAATTATGATTGTTTAAAGTTATCGGGACGCGTCACCTGGCGTACAGCAACTCACATATAGTAATACATAAGTAATTAAATACCATCGAAATATGAGTATTTTTGCAATTGTATTATACGTTCATACCTACCTAAAAAAAGTATGTAATTTTTAACAATAAATAATAATTTATTGTTAAAAATATAATGAACAGTAATAATATAACTTGACTAATAGTTTCTTAGTTTTTACTTAGTGAGTATCACTGTTTTTGGGTAAGTATATCTGTCATTGAATAATAGTTAACAATTAAGAGACTCTTGTAGCGAATTGTTTAGATTATCGAGACGCGAGACGTTTATGCTGTGCTAAAGCAAGTGAAAACGTTACATCCTAATGCACTAAAATTGTTAATTTAATCATCTATGCAGTTAAAGTAGTATGTTAATTAGATAACATTTTATATCTGACAATATTTGTTGAATGTAATCATTTTAATCTCAGTTTTTATGCCTGCAGATATCCAGAAGCTGCAGCTTTAATAATTAATTAAACTAAACAAATTGACCAACAGTTTACCTGTTAACTTCAATTTAAAAACGTAATGGTTAGATTAATTGGCTTATCTTTTATATTTGTTATATTTTTGTTCATATTTTTATCTTCTATCAACGTATTTCACATACATGAAATAATACGAAATAACGAAAATCAACATGATTTTTAAACAATTAAATTGAAAAAATTGTTTATAATCATTATAAATTATTATAAGGAATATCTTTTGACACGCTTGTGAGGCGTTTTTACCTCCCCGGTACATATGGTATGCGTTGATTATGAAAAGATTTCTCGAATTTATATTTTGCGTATTCCATAAAACATTACATGAAATGTAAATATAAAATACATATTTAGTAAGTCAAAAATAGTTTGAAAGATTATACTTAAACAATTTTATTTTAATAAAAAATATCAATGAAAATTAATTAAAAATTATTGTTTAACAAAATAAAAAAAATTTGATTTGTCTGCAATTAAAATTGACTATTTTTTTAATGAATTTTAGTGCAAATTTCATCCCGATATCTCTTATGGTTCAAGAGTTATAACAAGATGTCACTAAATTTCTCGATCCAGCCCACTGTGCGGCGTCGTCGACGACGTTCAGCGGGAAACGACAGTAGAAAAAAGACCACGGAATGGTAGCAGAGTTTGACGTTAATCGATTAATATTTTAATCAAGATTGATTGATTAATGTGTATGATTAAGAAAGGTAATCATTGAAAAATCGGGTACCATGGAAATCATCGACACGAATTTACCCGACACGGTTTTCACCGATTCGAGATTTGGCCGGCAACGAATTTGACTGGTGACGATTTTGATCAACAATGATTTTGACCGACAACGATTTTAGATTCGTTGACGGCCAAATCTGGAGTCGGCGAAAATGTGTCGGTGATTTCCATGGGACCCGAAAAATCGATGTATAATTCAACCGATTAATGAAGTTAATCATTGATTTACAGAAGAAATCATCGAAAAATCGGCGATGGATGCAATCGATTGATGAAGTGAATCGTCGATTAAAAGAAGAAAGGTTGAAAGGCGGTTAATTCAACCTAATGATTGTGAATCATTGATTTACAGAAGAAATCATCGAAAAATCGGAGGTTGATTCAACCGATTGATGAAGTTAATGGTCAATCATTGATTTACAGAAGAAATCATCGAAAAATCGGCGGTTGATTCCACCGATTGATCAAGTCAATCGTCAACCGTCGATTACAAGAAGAAATCATCGAAAAATCGTCGGTTAATTCAACCGATTGATGAAGTTAATCTTCAAACGTCGATTAAAAGAAGAAATCGACAAAAAATCAGCGATTGATTCAACCAATTGATGAAGCGAATCGTCGATTAAAAGAAGAAATCATCGAAAAATCGGCGGTTGATTCCACCGATTGATGAAGTCAATCGTCAACCGTCGATTACAAGAAGAAATCATCGAAAAATCGTCGGTTAATTCAACCGATTGATCAAGTTAATCGTCAATCGTCGATTAAAGGAAGAAATCATCGAAAAATCGACGATTGATTCAACCGATTGATGAAGTTAATCGTCAATCGTGGATTAAAAGAAGAAATCGACAAAAAATCGACGATGGATGCAATCGATTGATAAAGTGAATCGTCGATTAAAAGAAGAAATCATCGAAAAATCGGCGATCGATTCAATCGATTGATGAAGTTAATCGTCAATCGTGGATTAAAAGAAGAAATCGACAAAAAATCAGCGGTTGATTCAACCGATTGATGAAGTGAATCGTCGATGAAAAGAAGAAATCATCGAAAAATAGGCGGTCGATTCAACCGATTGATGAAGTGAATCGTCAATCGTTGATTACAAGAAAAAATCATCGGTTAATTCAACCGATTGATGAAGTGAATCGTCGATGAAAAGAAGAAATCATCGAAAAATCGGCGGTTGATTCAACCGATTGATCAAGTTAATCGTCAATCGTCGATTAAAAGAAGAAATCGACAAAAAATCAGCAGTTGATTCAACCGATTGATGAAGTGAATCGTCCATTAAAAGAAGAAATCATCGATAAATAGGCGATCGATTCAATCGATTGATGAAATTGATCGCCAATCATTGATTAACAGAAGAAATCATCGAAAAATCGTCGGTTAATTCAACCGATTGATCAAGTTAATCGTCAATCGTCAATGAAAAGAAGAAATCATGGAAAAATCGGCGATCGATTCAACCGATTGATGAAGTTAATGGCCAATCATTGATTAACAGAAGAAATCATCGAAAAATCGACGATCGATTCAACCGATTGATGAAGTGAATCGTCGATTAAAAGAAGAAATCATAGAAAAAACGGTGATCGATTCAATGTCGGGGAAAGATGAAAGACAATGTCGGTTCGGTCTTATCATCTGAAATTTTGCAACGTTCGTGGAACCGTAACGTTCCTCGAAAAACACACCTCCGGCTGTATTCCCGATTGCCAGGCCACGAAACTATCGCGAAGTGCGGAAGCAAGCCGAGTTTACGATCGTGGCTTTTTCTTCGACTTTATAGCATGGCATCCGAGTCTCGGTCAGTGGACTTGAGTCATTGGAAGAAGAGGAGGAAGCCTGTCAAGGAGAACGAGAAAATTCTCCCTGCGCATCCTCGATGATACTTTTTATTTCGAAGCGAGTAGCACACCCTCTGAAACACCGCCCATCGAATTCGTTCACCGAACATTTACTTTTTTCCAGCCGTTCGTGCCTCGGTCATACACTCGATTGATTCCAATCGTTCTTGCAAGCGTCATTATTAGACTGCGGATTTAAATTAGGGTACATATTAAAAAGGCTTAAAGACATCAGTGTATTGGTGTCATACTAATGAGATAATTAAAAGAAGAACAAAGTGTTTATTTCACTCTTGTGTCTTCCAATCAATGCAAACGTTTTTTATTTTACATAAAGATCCGCAGTCTAGTCATTATTACACAATCCGTCTTATTTATACAAAATAACAAATTTCTACCTAAAATGCGACGAACTAGAGCGAAATATTAATTAATTTTCTCTCTTAATATGTTTAACAGGTCGAAAATAATATTTCTAACGTTTTTTAATTGTATCAATTTTAATGTTTTCACTGTCTTAAATTGCACCGACTGTCTACACTGTATGATTGATTGATTTTTATCCATAGTGATGAAAAATCAAAATTTTTTACTTAAATTGGAACAAATTAGAGTGAAATAAAAATTAATTTTCTCTCTTAACATGTTTAACAGGTCGAAAATAATATTTCTAATGTTTTCTAATCTTTTTTAATTGTATCAATTCTAATGTTTTCACTGTCTTAAATTACACCAACTGTCTACACTGTATGATTGATTGATTTTTATCCATAGTGATGCAAAATCAAAATTTTTTACTTAAATTGGAACAAACTAGAGTGAAATAAAAACTTCATTTTTTCTCTTAATATGTTTAACAGATTGACAATAACATTTCTAAAGTTTTCTAATCCTTTTTAGTATTAATTCTAATGATTTTACTGTCTTAAATTACACCGACTGATTCTTATCATAAATGCTATAAAATCTGTCTATACTGTATGATTGATTGATTTTTATTCATAGTGATGCAAAATAGAAATTTTTTACCTAAATTGCAACAAACTAGAGTGAAATAAAAAGTAATTTTCCTTCTTAATATGTTCAACAGGTCGAAAATAATATTTCTAACATTTTCTAATCCTTTTTAGTATTAATTCTAATGATTTTACTGTCTTAAATTACACCGACTGATTCTTGTCGTAAATCTATAAAATCCCTGTCCAGCTATTATGTAATCGTGGTTATTCGCAATCGGTGTACGCGTGTCCGGGGCTGTGTTAGAAAAGATCAACGATGAATTCACCGTAATGTAAATATGGGAGTTTGGTTAGCGGAGAATTAAAATTCGGTATTGCACGCCCACAGAATTTCACCGTGTAACCTGTCCATCGCCAGATTTGGAGATGTCATGCGAGCATAAGGAAGATCGGCGATTCGACTCTCAAAATTTCCGTTTCGACCCATACTGGTCATAGCATATTATTTCAGTCAATTGACGACATACATTGCCGTGCGAAACAAAGACGCACCCGGCCTTATTCAATAGAAAAGCGTAAACAATCAGTTAAGAACGCAGTAAATTTCGAAGAAGGATTCCGCTGTCTAAAAATGAAGACCTTTGTCGAGAAAAATCCAGCTAACAACTTGTTTATACTTGGATATTCTTGTATATACTTGTCTATTATTGTATGTTCTTGTGTATTCTCGTACATTCTTGTTTATTCGTGTTTATACTTGTATATTCATGTATATTCTTGTTTATTCTTGTATATTCTTGTATATAGTTATATATTCTTGTATATTTTTGTATATACTAGTATATACAAGAATATACAAGAATATACAAGAATATACAAGAATATACAAGAATATACAAGAATATACAAGAATATACAACTATATACAAGAATATACATGAATATACAACTATATACAAGAATATACAAGTATATACAAGAATATACATGAATATACAAGTATATACAAGATTATACAAGAATATACAAGTATATACAAGAATATAGAAGAATATACAACTATATACAAGAATATACAAGTATAAACATGAACATACAAGAGTATACAAGAATATACATGAATATACAAGTATATACAAGATTATACAAGAATATAGAAGTATATACAAGAATATAGAAGAATATACAACTATATACAAGAATATACAAGTATAAACATGAACATACAAGAGTATACAAGAATATACATGAATATACAACTATATACAAGAATATACAACTACATACAAGAATATACAAGTATAAACTTGAACATACAAGAGTATACAAGAATATATATGAATATACAACTATATACAAGAATATACAATTATATACAAGAATATACATGAATATACAACTATATACAAGAATATACAAGTATATACAAGAATAGACATGAATATACAAGTATATATAAGATTATACAAGTATATGCAAGAATAGACATGAATATACAAGTATATATAAGATTATACAAGAATATACAAGAATATACAAGTATATACAAGAATATACATGAATATACAACTATATACAAGAATATACAAGTATATACAAGAATCTACATGAATATACAACTATATACAAGAATATACAAGTATAAACATGAACATACAAGAGTATACAAGAATATAAAAGAATATAAAAGAATATGCAAGAATATACGAGAATAAACAAGAATATACAAGAATATACAAGCTTGTATATATTCTTGTATATAGTTGTATATTCATGTATATTCTTGTATATACTTGTATATTCTTGTATATTCTTGTATATTCTTGTATATTCTTGTATATACTTGTATATTCTAGTATATTCTTGTTTATTCTTGTATATTCTTGTATATAGTTGTATATTCTTGTATATTCTTGTATATACTTGTATATTCTTGTTTATTCTCGTATATTCTTGTATATTCTTTTAGATTCTCTTATATTCTTGTATACTCTTGTATGTTCATGTTTATACTTGTATATTCATGTATATTCTTGTTTATTCTTCTATATTCTTGTCTATTCTTGTATGTTCTTGTGTATTCTCGTATATTCTTGTTTATTCATGTATATTCTTGTATATTCTTGTATATTTACATTTCTGCGTTATCTTTTCATTCTGAAGCAAATTGTAACTAACATATTTAAAATCGCAAAGATTTCGTGAAAAGGAAATTAGCTGGTCAATAGAATGATACAAATTTTGATTTCGAAAGTTGCCCAAGTCAATTTTTCAGTCGTTTTTTGTCTTTTCTCCCGATTTGCAAAAGGCATTGCCTTATCCAAAATTGACTAATTCAGTAGCGTATTATAAATGTCATATCTACGTTCTTTTGGGTAACTAAAATTTTTCCTAGCTTCCCAAAAAATATCAAACCGTTTAGTACATTATTAAAAAAAGTTATCTTGTTTTTTAGAGCATCGGAATATTACTTCGGGTCAGTGTACATCCGCAAGGCAGCTGTCCCTTTGAGCTGGCTGTTGTGACTGTTGGGAAGCTTCCTTCTTCTGCTATACAGGTATGCACAAAATTATAAGACATCCTGAAAATTATTGATTTATTGATATTAAAAAAATTATCGATATTTAAAAAAATTACAAAAAATGTGCCGAACAGGTTAAGACATGTTCTTAAACAAAATGATTATGCCACAAACTATTAAACAAATTTTGTAATGCTAAATTACATTGTCTGAATATTTTTGGGAGCCACAATTGGTACATTACTTCCTTTAATAATTTTTATTATTAAATATAAGTATATTTTTCAAATAAATGATATATGTTTGTCAACATTAATAAATGTTTGGCTGTTCTTCCGTTTATGGCAAAACTCAGAATTCGATGAAATTTTGAAAATAGGTTCTTTTTTTACTAAAATGACGATTGCCAGAAGGATTTTTAGCGCGTCGAAAATATAAAATTTTTATCATTTCAATGTCGCGCTCTACCTTAGCGACTACTGACTTACCGACTTTGTACTTTATGTTCGTGCTGTGCGCATGCGTCATATAATAATAAATATTCTGGAAATTAATATAAAATGTATAGAAAATTTAAATTGTTAATATATATATATATGGAAATTAATGTAAATAAATTAATGTAAAATGTATAGAAAATTTCAATTGTTAAACCAAGTGAACCATCGATGCACCAAAACTCCTTCTGGCAATCGTCATTTTATTAAAAAAAAAACCTATTTTCAAAATTTCATCGAATTCTGATTTTTGCTATACACGGAAATTTCGCCAAATGTTTTATTGCTAGAAACAAATCCCAGGGCGATTGCTTCATCAACAAACGAATCATTAAGTCCTAAAGTTAGTTATACCTGGTGTCCGAATATTTTTGGTAATCACAGTATCTATAGTTACTCGAGCATGTGTTCACAGTCGAAACCAATCCGAATACGTAGGAGTACCTAACCGAATTTACAGTTCCACCGGAGACGACTGTTTCTCATCCATCGATCCTCATCTTTCCCAGATGATTCCATGCGATTCTCGACCAGTGGTCTTAGCACCTTTCGAAATACTCGATTTCGTCCACGGTCCATTTAAGCGATCCAATTCGAATCTCGGTCGTGGCCGATGGGAAAAACATCGAAGCCGTGGATCCGTCTGGTTCCTGTTGGCCGTTCGTGTGCCGTTACCCCGTTTGCTCGAACTGGGATTTTGCATTTCGCGGACCAGTTGGCCACCAGAGCTTTAAAGCAGCGGCGAAGGTAGTTCGGCCGAAGAATTTCGATGAAAATATTCGCTAGCACCGAGGTATCCTTTAAGGTCTCTTCGGTGCTCCTCGCAAACAAGGACATAAGAGAAGGGGATACCAAGTTGTATAGGCACCTTTCTCGCGGCGCTCGCTGTGGAATGGCAAAAAGAGAGGAGGCACTCTGACGTCACGTCGCCTGGTCGGTAGTGCCGCTAGCCTCTCACTTGGCCGGCGACGTTCGGCGTGTTCGGTTCGGTTCGGTTTTCCTTCTTCTTTCGCGATCTTTTACTGCTTTTACGATCTGAAATTCCCCACCGAGATCTACCCGATCCGCCCGATTTCGGCCGATTAACTCTCCCACCCGCGGCCCACGCGTGATCCGCGCCCGCGGAGTCCAGCTCTCCTGTGAAAATCGGCTCCGAGAAAGTGAGACATGCGATCCAAACCGAGTTGAAAAGTAAGTGTGCAAACTGCTGCTCCGACCAGTGATGTTGTTCGGTGGTTCGGTTCGACGGTGATTTTCTCGGTTCGCCAGTTCTGTTCTATCGTTGTGCCATGACACTCTGGATACGATTGTGAAATTTGCGAACGGACCGGATGGCAGTCGTGGTAAGTACGTTTGGTACGATGCCTTGCTGCGTTACGCGCTTCCGCCTTTGTCCTCGCAAATTGCGAACGCGAACAGGTCGGTTGCACTGTGTGCGCGACGAGTCCGGTGTCTCTTGAACGATTTCTTCCTTTATCGTTCCCCATCTTTGAACGGGGCTGAGTACTCCGTTTCGAAACTGTTCCGTTCGAACGAGCGTCGTAGTGTTTTCGGGTTTCACGGGGAACGAATTCAGTGTTCCCTGAAGGGTTCATTGTGTTGTCGATATTCGGTTTGAGATTGATGGAGGATCAGGTGTTGATGGTGTACATGTTGAATATAAATATTGAATATAAATTGATGGTGTTAATATTGAACATTGAGTACTAATTGAAATTAATTGAAATATGAGATACTAGATATTAAATATTGAATATAATTGATGGTCCAAATATTGAAAATGGAGTACTAATTGGAATTAATTGAAATATTGAATGCTAAATGTTAAATGTAGAATATGAATTCATGGTCTAAATATTGAAAATTGAATACTGGTCGAAATTAATTGAAATGTTGAATACTAAATAGTAAATATTGAATAATAATTGATGGTCTAAATATTGAATATAAATTGAAAGACTAAATATTGATCATTGAGTACTAATTTATATTAATTAAAATATTGAGTATAAATATTAAATATTGAATATAATTGATGGTCTAAATATTGAATATAAATATGGAATATTAATCGATGGTCCAAATATTGAAAATTTAATACTAGTTGAAATATTGAATACTAAATTTTAAATATTAAATATTGTTAGTCTAAATATTGAATATATATTGAAAGACTAAATATTTAACATTGAGTAGTAATTTATATTAATTGAAATATTGAGTACTACATGTATATTAAATACTGAATATGATTTGATGGTCTAACTATTGAAAATTGAATACTAATTGAAATATTGAATACTAAATGTTAATTATTGAATATAATTGATGGTCTAACTATTGTATATAAATATTGAATAAAACATTAATATTTAGATCATCAATATATGGTCCTCCCTCAATATTGAAGCGAATATCGAAAATGTTATTGTTCGTTTAGGGGCCACTTAATTCGTTGTCACTATAAACACGAAAACACTACGATGCGCGCTCGAACGGAGCTGTTTCAAAACAAAAACAGCTGTTCAAAGTCGGGGAAATAGAAAATTGAAAACTATTGAAGGTTAATGTTGAATTTATATAAAAAATTTAACAATATTGATCGTCCAGGAGCGTATTCAACCGTCCTATCAATATTGACGGATATTGAATGCAGCACTAATATTTTTTGCCAGAATGAGTATCGGTTAAAATATCGATGCGTTTATATTGAAGATTATTATAATATATAATAAAACTATTATTATGTAATAGTAATAATAAATTATTATAATAATAGTATATAATAAATTATTATAATAATAGTATATAATAAATTATTATATAATAAAACGGAGCCTATATGTTCGTATCTACTGAAAACAGCAGAACGCAGAAAGCTGGTGTTCGAGCCATTAGACGCAGCTTAAAATTTTAGGGAAAATTTAAAAATTGGTATACAAATTAAGTAAATTTAGAGAAAATTTGAAGAAGGTTTTGGAGAAATCTACATTCTAAAAAAACCATTCGTTCAAAAGTTGTGTCGTCATTAGTATTTTCTGTTCGCTCTCACTTTTATTTGAGTTATTAGAATAGAAAAATGCATGAACGGTTTCTTCAATTTTGAGAACAAATGCTATTTTTCCCAAACTTTTGAGGAACAAAACCATTATTTTCTGTTCGCTCACTTTTATCTTGCATTCGAATAGAAAAATGCATAAACAGTTTCTTCAATTTTGAGAAAAATGCCATTTTTCCAAACTTTTGAGGAACAAAACAATTATTTTCTGTTCGCTCCTTTTCGTTTTGTATTAGAATAGAAAAATGCATAAACGGTTTCGTCAATTTTGAGAACAAATGCCATTTATCCAAATTTGTTCCGAACAAAACTATTATTTTCTGCTCACTCACTTTCGTTTGGTATTAGTATAGAAAATTGCATAAACGATTTCGTCAATTTTGAGAACAAATGCTATTTTTTCCAGATTTCTGTCAGAACAAAACTATTATTTTTTGTTCGCTCACTTTCGTTTCGTATTAGAATAGAAAATTGCATAAACGGTTTCGTCAATTTTTAGAACAAATGCCATTTTTCCAAACTTTTGAGGAACAAAACCATTATTTTCTGTTCGCTCATTTTTATTTGGTATTAGAATAGAAAAATGCATAAACGGTTTCGTCAATTTTAAGAACAAATGCCATTTTTCCAAACTTTTGAGGAACAAAACCATTATTTTCTGTTCGCTCACTTTTATCTTGCATTCGAATAGAAAAATGCATAAACGATTTCGTCAATTTTAAGAACAAATGCCATTCATCCAAATTTCTTCCGAACAAAACTATTATTTTCTGTTCGCTCACTTTCGTTTCGTATTAGAATAGAAAATTGCATAAACGGTTTCTTCAATTTTTAGAACAAATGCTATTTTTTCCAGATTTCTGTCAGAACAAAACTATTAGTTTCTGTTCGCTCACTTTTATTTTGCATTCGAATAGAAAAATGCATAAACGGTTTCGTCAATTTTAAGAACAAATGCCATTTTTCCAAACTTTTGAGGAACAAAACCATTATTTTCTGTTCGCTCACTTTTATCTTGCATTCGAATAGAAAAATGCATAAACGATTTCGTCAATTTTAAGAACAAATGCCATTCATCCAAATTTCTTCCGAACAAAACCATTATTTTCTGTCCGCTCACTTTCGTTTCGTATTAGAATAGAAAATTGCATAAACGGTTTCGTCAATATTTGTTTGAGCGGTTTGAGAAACATAAATACATGGTTGAGTTTATAATTATTCCCAGCACTTTCGAATTCTATTCGAATTCGAATTGTTTCGCAGCATTTTCCAGATCGATCTTAGCGTTCTCGTTTACACGCGTCTGTTTAATTGACTTACGTGAACGTTCCCGTGGACCATTGACCTTTAGATGTCTGTACGCTGGAGAACTGTTTAAAAAGCTGTTTCGTCACCCCGACATGAATAATTAATAGTAAAATATCAATAGCGATCCGGCGTTAAATATCCGACTCTGGTTTTCCACAGTTTCTCGCTGTACGCGTGTTGTTGTTAAAGCTTCGCCGTTCATGGGTGAAGAATCGTATTATGTCGGTCATTTTGTATGCATTCCTTTGACGCGGAGAAACGCGGCCGCTTGTCTTACTTGAATCTTCAGGTATTTCGTGCGAGATACGGTACCACGGCTTTGAAGCAATTTCACGGATCGAAGAATACCATAGAATATTTTCACGAGAATAGGAAAACGAATCGACAATTGGAACCTTTCTATCGAAGCTGGCAGGAAAGTAATTTCGTTGTTTTAAGGCGTAAAAACCGAATTTTTCTTTATTGAACGATGAACCTTAATCGATCAAATGTTCTCATATTTTTGGAAATTATATCATGAACATTGGAACCTTTCTATCAAAGCTGGCAAGAAAGTAATTTCGTTGTTTTAAGGCGAAAAAACCGAATTTTTCTTTATTCAACCGATGAACCTTAATCAAATATTTTCATATTCATTCTTTTTGGAAAGTATAAATTATTCAATTAAAGTGCATCGATTGAATAAAAAAAATTGAATTTATTTTGTTGCAAATGCAATGGGATTCTACGTTTGAAACATTTACAAATAAATCAGAGTAATATTTTGTGTAGAGTTTCGTCCCACTAGGAAACAATTGGTTTTTGCAATTAAATAATTATAATTTAATTACTATCGAGATAACAATAAAGTAATTTCGTTATTTTAAGGCGAAACCGAATTTTTCTTTATTCAACCGATGAACCTTAATCGATCAAATATTTTCAACATTTTTGGAAAATATATCTTATTCATTTAAAGTGCATCGATTGAATAAAAAAAATTGAAATTATTTCGTTGCCAATCCAATGGGATTCTACATTTGAAACATTTACAAATAAATCAGAGTAATATTTTGCGTAGAGTTTTGTCCAACTAGAAAATAGTTGTTGCAATGAAATAATTGCATCTATGTAATTATAATTTAATTAACATTAAGCTGGCACGAAATTAATTTCGTTATTTTAAGGGAAAACCGAATTTTTCTTTATTCAACCGATGAACCTTAATCAAATATTTTCTTATTCATTCTGTTTGGAAAGTATAAATTATTCAATTAAAGTGCATCGATTGAATAAAAAAAATTTAATTTATTTTGTTGCCAATCCAATGGAATTCTACATTTGAAATATTTACAAATAAATCAGACTAATATTTTGTGTAGAGTTTCGTCCAACTAGAAAATAGTTGTTGCAATGACATAATTGCATCTATGTAATTATAAGTTAATTGACATCGAGCTGGCATGAAATTAATTTCGTTATTTTAAGGGAAAACCGAATTTTTCTTCATTCAACCGATGAACCTTAATCAATTAAATATTCTCATCTTTTTTGGAAAATACATCGTATTCATTTAAAGTGCATTGCTTGAATAAAAAAAAATTGAAATTATTTTGTTGCCAATGCAATGGGATTCTACATTTGAAACATTTACAAATAAATCAGAGTAATATTTTGTGTAGTGTTTCGTTCAACTAGGAAACAATTGTTTTTGCAATTAAATAATTATAATTTAATTACTATCAAGATAACAAAAAAGTAATTTCGTTATTTTAAGGCGAAACCGAATTTTTCTTTATTCAACCGATGAACCTTAATCAAATATTTTCTTATACGTACTTTTTGGAAAATATATCTTATTCATTTAAAGTGCATCGATTGAATAAAAAAAATTGAAATTATTTCGTTGCCAATGCAATGGGATTCTACATTTGAAACATTTACAAATAAATCAGGGTAATATTTTGTGTAGAGTTTCGTCCAACTAGAAAATAGTTGTTGCAATGAAATAATTGCATGTATGCATTATATTTATTTTTTTAATTATATTTTAATTAACATCGAGCTGGCACGAAATTAATTTCGTTATTTTAAGGGAAAACCGAATTCTTCTTTATTCAACCGATGAACCTTAATCGATCAAATATTTTCATCATTTTTGGAAAATATATCTTATTCATTTAAAGTGTATCGATGGAACAAAAAAAATTGAAATTATCTCGTTGCCAATGCAATGGGATTCTACATTTGAAACATTTACAAATAAATCAGAGTAATTGTTTGTGTAGAGTTTCGTCCAACTAGAAAAAAGTTGTTGCAATTCAATAATTGCATCTATGTAATTATAATTTAATTAACATCGAGCTGGCACAACATTAATTTCGTTATTTTAAGGGAAAACCGAATTTTTCTTTATTCAACCGATGAACCTTGATCGATCAAATATTCTCATCTTTTTTGGAAATTATATCTTATTCATTTAAAGTGCATCGATTGAATAAAAAGAAAATTGAAATTATTTTGTTGCCAATGCTACATTTGAAACATTTACAAATAAATCAGAGTAATATTTTGTGTAGAGTTTCGTCCAAGTAGGTAACAGTTGTTGCAATGAAATAATTGCATCTATGTAATCACAATTTAATTACGAGTGCAATTACAAATGAAAATTTAATTATCAATGTACATATAATTCCTCTCGAGTTTCCAAATGAACCGTCTAAACGCGTGCTTTTCCTTCGGCAAATGCTCTGATCTAGTAATCGCAAAAGGAATAAGGGGTTAACGGGTTAAAAGAAATTACCGTGCATCAGTTGAACTTGGCTGCAACGTGAGAATCAGCTTGGAATTAACGATGGGCATTTAACGGGGACAGCTAAACATTTTACAATTAGACTCGTTACCCTTTTCAAGCATCTTGGAGAGTTATAACTAGACGATTATTGCTTTTGAAAATGTTCAACAAATGCTGGGACATAAAATACAGCGGTGGAAATTTTTGAAAATTCGTCTAGAAAAATTGAAAATTGCAGACATTCAAATCAATGCAACTCAACAACTTTTCACTTGCCTTTGTATAAGGTGAATTGCCATAAGTCTGGACAGTCCAAAATTGATACCTAAATCTGGACAATTGAATATTTATAGTAAAATCAATAATTAAGAGTTTCAATAATTATATTATATATTCTGAGGCCTTAGCTACAAGTAGGTGTGAATATTACTTTATTAAGACATCAATTGAAATTTAAAAATAAATTCAAAGTTCATGTGAAAACAGTATACAAAATTGTCTATTTACATGCGAATCATGTACATTTATAGTTCGAACTTTTGTTGGAAAAGAACATATAATTCAAGCCCTCAAACAAAAACTATTTATCACGCATAATAATATTGATATTTTAAAATAAATTGGCAATCAAACTTATCGTAAATAATAATTATTAATCCAAATATTAGATGTCCAAGTTTAGGACTGTTTTGAAATATAAGTACTCCATACTGTGTTTGCGACTAAAATCAACCCGTTGTTTGCAAATTATTTAAATAAATGTACGTATAATTAGTCTTCTATTAGCTTGTATAACGTATGTATAGAAAATGTGTACCGCCTGTGACGTGAATAATACTTAATTTTTTATGTTAATAACAAGAGAGAAACAAAATTAAAAAAGAACTAGAACAATAATAATTTACATGGAAAAAGAAAGATAATTACACAACAATTTAAAGATATAAAGTTAAAAATCAATGATAAATCTAAAAAAATAAGGTCTGGAATTAAAGAAGAGAAAGCAAAATTGTGCATTCAATTAGAGAATATGGAGAACGAAGGAGTATTGTCTATTGAAATGCTTGCTTTGCAACAGAAAATGAGAATTGAATATAGAATAATAATATTTTCATACCATATGTATATCATTAAAAATTTAATAAAAATCAATTATACAGAATATACATAATTTCAATTTATCCCGGTATAGGCTTTACTTCTGTCCAGGTACTAGCTTAGATTGGATTTAATATGTCCAACTATAGGTTTGAATTATTCTTGTTAATGCGAATAAAATATTAATCTGAACAATAATTTTGAGACTTTAGATTACTTAAAAAATCTGAATTTTATGATACTATTCTTAAAAACTTGTTTTTGTTTTTCTAATGTGATAAAATTAACGGTAGCAAAAAATGCTGTCCAGGCATAGGGTATTTCACCCTACTAAAAAGATAGATTACTCGTGCCCTAATTGCTCTTCTAGGTTCGTTTTTGTTTTATACTGTTTGTTACAACTTAGGTGTGGAGAATTTGACCAGAGGTATATATAATTTTAACATTTTTTATATTGCATCAAGATTTCTTGAAATATTTCTGATCAATATAATAATCACATTAAGGGATGAAATCAATTTATATGTTACTCCTGCTTCCCACAATCAATTAAAACATTTTTTATATTGCATCAAGATTTCTTGAAACATTCCTGATCAATACTGTATGCGAGATCAAAATTATCTGACCGTATCTTCTCCTAATAATTACACTTTCCTCCACAGGATATCAACTGTTAACACTAAACTTCATAATCATAACGAAGCCTAATATTGAAGCTTCACTGTAGTATTAATTTCTTCTTCAAGAATTGTAATCAATAATAATTGTAATAATTAATTGTAATTAATTGTAATAATTAATTCTAATAATTAATTGTAATAATTAATTGTCATAATTAATTGTAATTAATTGTACAAACAAAATATTAATCTGAACAATAATTTTGGGACTTTAAATTACTTTACAAAATCTGAATTTTATGATACTATTCTTGAAAAATTGTTTTTGTTTATCTAACGTGATAAAATTAACGGTAGCAAAAAATGCTGTCCAGGCATAGGGTATTTCACCTTATTCGTATATTTATTTTTTGGGTTTCCGAACGTGATAAGCGTTGGTGCAACATTATAAACGTTTCGTTAAGATTTGAATTTTTTTCTCACTGTTGAATCGTTGCCGATGGCTTCGGTAATCGACGTCCGATTTTCCTCGGTCTACGAGAGAGAGAGTAAGTGTTTTCGATTTGTATTCAAGATTTGTCAAGGGTCGAGTAACAGTTAGGGTCCTCGTTGAACAGCTGTTTCCCATGGCGCATTCGGAGCAAGTTCGATTCGTGAGATTTGTTCCGTTCCGCGGCACAAACTGTACGGAATATGTCTCGGAATCGGCTTCCATCTGAATCTCTCCCGGCCAGAACTGGAGTCTTCGACTTCAGAGCTAGAGTATCCAGTAAGTCCAGTTTGAGTGAGCATCCTGACTTTTCTGCCTTCAAGTGGATTGACCTCTCCACCGTCGGTATCCGTGATAGGAATAAATTCCCTGGCGATGCCTACACGCTACGTACGATTCCGGGTTACGATGCGGAGCATACCGGATTGTCCTTTCAATTTTCGTTGCTAGCCGTTCACATGATCACTGGCGCACCCACGATTTAATGTTGGAGGGGGGGACGAGTTGAACAAAATGACCTTTTGTTTTATTTGAGCAAAAGTATCTGTCGACTAAATGTTAAATATTGAATATAAATTGATGGTTTAAATATTGACAATTGAGTACTAATTGAAATTAATTGAAATATTGAATAAACAATAATAAATTTTTAATGTAAGTGAGGGTCTAAATATTCAATATAAATTGATGTTCCAAATATTGATAATTGAATACTGATTGAAATATTGAATGCTTTATATTAAATATTGAATACATATAATTGATGGCCTAAGTATTCAAAATTGAATACTATTTGAAATATTGAATATTAAATATTGAATATTCAATATAATTGATGGCCCAAATACTGAATTTTTAGCACAAATTGAAATTTATTGAAATACTGAATACTTAATATTAAATTCGAATATAATTGATTGTCTAAATACTGAAAATTGAGTACTAATTGGAATTAATTCAAATATTGAATGCTAAATATTAAATATTGAATATAATTGATGGTCCATACATTGAATATTGAGTACTAATTGGAATTAATTGAAATATTATATACTAAATATTAAATATTGAATATAAAGTGGTGGTCTGAATATTGAATATAAATGTCGAATATAAATTGATGGTCCAAATATTGAAAATTGAGTAATAATTGAAATATTAAATACTTTATATTAAATATTGAATATAATTGATGGTTTAAATACTGAAAATTGAGTACTAATTGCAATTAATTGAAATATTATATACTAAATACTAAATATTGAATATAATTGATAGTCCATATATTGAAAATTGAGTACTCATTGAAATATTAAATGCTTTATATTAAATATGGAATATAATTGATGGTATACATATTGAAAAATGAATACATATTAAAATATTGAATACCAAATATTAAATATTGAATATAATTGGTGGTCTAAATATTGAATATGATTTGATGGTCTAAATATTGAAAATTGAATACTAGTTGAAATATTGAAACTTAATTTTAAATATTGAATATTGTGGGTCTAAATATTGAATATGTATGGAAAGACTAAATATTGAACATTGAGTAGTAATTTATACTATTGAATACTAAATATTAAATTTAAATATAATTTATGGTCTAAATACTGAAAATTGAGTAGTAATTGAAATTAATTGAAATATTGTATATTAAATATTAAGTATTGAATATAATTAATAGTCTAAATATTCAATATAAATGTCGAATATAAATTGGTGGTTTAAATACTGAAAATTGAGTACTAATCGAAATTAATTAAAATATTGAGTACTAAATATTAAATATTCAATATAATTGATGGTCCATACATTGAAAATACAATATTGAAAAATGAATACTAATTGAAATATTGAATACCAAATATTAAATATTGAATATAATTGATGGTCCAAATATGAACTGAATTTTGTGTACTAATTGAAATTAATTGAAATATTGAATACTAAATATTAAATTTAAATATAATTGATGGTCTAAATACTGAAAATTAAGTAGTACTTAAAATTAATTGAAATATTGTGTATTAAATATTAAATATAATTGATAGTCTAAATATTGAATATAAATATCGAATATGAATTGATGGTGGAAATATTAAAAATTGAGTACTAATTGAAATTAATTAAAATATTGCGTACTAAATATTAAATATTGAATATAATTGTTGGTCTAAATATTGAATATAAATATCGAATTTGAATTGGTAGTCTAAATATTCAATATAAATATCGAATATAAATTGATAGACAGGGTACAGTGGTCCTTTGTCCTAATTGATGGCCCAAATACTGAATTTTGAGCACAAATTGAAATTTCTTGAAATACTGAATACTTAATATTAAATTTGAATATAATTGATTGTCTATATACTGAAAATTGAGTACTAATTGGAATTTATTCAAATATTGAATGCTAAATATTAAATATTGAATATAATTGATGGTCCATATATTGAAAACCATTTTATTCAAAGTTGAATACTAATTGGAATTAATTGAAATATTGAATGCTAAATATTAAATATTGAATATAATTGATGGTCCATATATTGAAAATTGAGTACTAATTGGAATCAATTGAAATATTGAATGCTAAATATTAAATATTGGACAGTGGTCCTTTGTCCTGAGTGGAAAACAGTTTTCCTGCTACAGCTTTTCTTCTACAGAGTCACTTCTTAATAAACGCATTATATTCATAAATAAGTTTTTTAGTTCATTCTAACACCATTTCCAATATTGTTTCCTTTGTCTTGGGGGGGAACTTGGCCCCCTGGCCCCCAACTGGGTGCGCCACTGCGCACGATAATTCGAACTCGAATTCGTCGGAGAGTTCTTACCAGTTCTTACGTAGACTCTCCAACTCGTTGTATCCGTGCTCGAGAGAACTCGCGGCCGTAATCTTTTCCAATTTATTGGATCGGAACGTTTTATCGCTCGAGAGGAGTGTCGAGCGAAAGGAAAGCGTGGCTTTTGGTTTACCCCCAGCCAGTCCAGGAAACTTATTTCTTCCTCGAATTAACCGTTTCTTTGCGGCGACGGTTTGGACACCGTTTACACCGGAAAATTTGTTATATAAACGATCTTTCCAAATCGTTCGGAGAAATTTTACATAATCAATGTTCCCCGTAATGGCGATATTGATTAATCAAGGGGAATGATCGTTGTCACGTTGCAACCACCTACAGTGAGTGTACAAGAATAAAAGAAGCATTTCTTTTAATTTTTTTTATTAGGGTCCTCAATGAAAATTACGTTTGTTCAACATAAACAGCTCTAAGCAAAATTAAAACGTTTTCGGCGCATTGGTTCGATCAAATGTTACTATTTACACAATTTGCAAAATATGCACAATAATTTGTCTCGACGTTTCGATCTCAATTTAGATCATTATCAAGAGAATACCAAAAAACATATTGTGTCTGTAATGGAAATTAACAAAACATTAAACATTGCATTTAAGCCAAAAAAAATAAACTAAAATACTTTCATACTCATTACAGACACAATATATTTTTTGGTATTCTCTTGATAATGATCTAAATTGAGATCGAAACGTCGAGACAAATTATTGTGCCTATCTTGCAAATTGTGTAAATAGTAACATTTGATCGAACCAATGCGCCGAAAACGTTTTAATTTTGCTTAAAGCTTCATACGATCGCTATACTTTAACGGATAAACAGCTCTGTTGCTCTAGGTTCAACACTAGAATCAATACCATATGTAAAGTAAAGGTACCAGTAATTGACTATGAACAAGTAGTTGACCATTTTATAGAAAAACATAAAAAACTAGCTGGTTATTGTTGCTCGCTCGCTTCGCGAGCTCGCGGGTGGGGTTGTTATTGCTCGCTCGCTTCGCGAGCTCGCTGGTAGGGTTGTTGTTGCTCGCTCGCTTCGCGAGCTCGCGAATAGGACTGCTCTTGCGAAAGGGTTAGTGGTACGCATTGCTAGTGGGACATACAGCTCTTAATGGTTTTTTTATTTATTTTGTGTGTGACTCTCCACGAGCCACACAAAGAACTTCCCGATTCGTTAGTTGTAAGCGGTAACCTTTACATTAGTTGCATAATTAAAAGAAAATGAAATATATACAGGGTGTCCCAAAATAAGTGTAACTCCCGGAAATGGGAGGTTCCTTGGGTCATTTGAAGCGACATTTTCCTTTACAAAAATGGTGTCCGCGGCATCGTTTAGGAGTTATTATCGAAAAACACGGACCAATCAGAGTCCGGCTATAGCGAACGGAGTCCAACTCGGCGACAGGTCCCGCTTAACGTGGTGTCGCTATTGGCCGAAGCAGAATCAATCAGTTGTAGCCGCGCTCTGATTGGTCCGTGTTTTTCGTTAATAACTCCTAAACAAAGCCGCGGACGCCATTTTTGTAAAGGAAAATGTCGCTTCAAATGATCCAAGGAACCTCCCATTTCCGGGAGTTACACTTATTTTGGGACACCCTGTATAATAACGTTTGTTTATTCGGTGGAAAATTTCCATCCTCTCGTATAAATTGCATTCTTGAATGAACTTCTTTCGAAAAAAACTAAAAAAACTAAAAAATCTAAAAAACTACTTGACCAATATGGACCAAAATCTAATCAGCTCTAAGTTACGACGGGGCACATCGATTGCATCATTCATCATTCAGATCGCATTGTTACTTTTTCAGAAAACGTTAACGAAAAATTTGATAACATAAAAACGGCCATACGCACGCGCACACACACACACACACACACACACACACACACACACACACACACACACATACTAACAATTTGATAAAAATAGTCTAAAATGACTTCAATAACCATGAAACGTGAAGATCTGCTAAAAAATCGATTTTCGATTTTCGGGGTAATTACAGTAACTTCCCTATGAATCGGGAAGTTAAAAATTTTTTTTTAATTTAAAAAAAATTTTTTTTTTAAATTAAAAAAAGGTTTTTTTAAATAAAAATGAAATACATACAATAACGTTTGTTTATTCGGTGGAAAATTTCCATCCTCTCGTATAAATTGCATTCTTGAATGAACTTCTTTCGAAAAAAACTAAAAAAACTAAAAAATCTAAAAAACTACTTGACCAATATGGACCAAAATCTAATCAGCTCTAAGTTACGACGGGGCACATCGATTGCATCATTCATCATTCAGATCGCATTGTTACTTTTTCAGAAAACGTTAACGAAAAATTTGATAACATAAAAACGGCCATACGCACACACACACACACACACACACACACACACACACACACATACTAACAATTTGATAAAAATAGTCTAAAATGACTTCAATAACCATGAAACGTGAAGATCTGCTAAAAAATCGATTTTCGATTTTCGGGGTAATTACAGTAACTTCCCTATGAATCGGGAAGTTAATAAGATTTTTATAAGCTGTACACTTTTGATGATAGTGAACATCGGATGCCATACCATCTGTTGGTTAAATTTCTCTAATACTATTCTCTATTAACTTGCAACGTCTACTCTGTTCCTCGATTAAACTTTTTATGGAATTGATTTGTTTTATTTCTTATTTCATTCTTTAATTGTAATTTGTGCTGGAAATCGTTGAAACTAAACGATAGTAAAATGATTCCCAGCATTATTGCTTTAAGCCTCTTTCTAGTATAAGTGGTCAACTACTAACGAATAGGAGGTTAATTACTAGATTTTTCATTTTCACGAGTGGTCAACTTCTGAAGCAATTACTGAATTTCTAAATATGTTTCTTAAATTTGTATAAGTAAACTTTTTTAAAAAAGTGGCATTGGTACATAATTTAGAAGACTTAAAGAGTGTCTTTAGACATAGACTCTCACTATTTGATGACAGAGGTAGAACTTTTTGCAAGAGGTAATTTATCTTTAATAGGTGGGAACCATTTTTTCAAATAAGATGGTATGCTAAATATAGTATGCATTCCCACTTTTCTAAATATTCTTTGGATATCATAAGAGATGTTATCTATGAAGGGAATTAAAACCGTATTTTTGTAATTAATAGGACCAGATGAAGCAATTTTATCTTGTTTAAGTTGAGCGACTAAACAAGGATGAAAAATGTGGAAAATCCTTTCTTTGATGATGTTTGAAACAAAAGAAATGGGAAAATTTATTACGGTTTAAAACTTGTTTGTTTAAGGATAAATTTTCTGCCCTAAATTCTGGGTTTGCGAGTAAGATGGCACGGTCAACCAAGCCTTTAATAAGACCCACTTTGTGCTGTAAAGGGTGGGCTGAAAAAAAAATTTACATATCTACCAGACCATGTGCTTTTATGGAACCAGTTGGTTTTTAAATGTGTATCTGTTTTGATAATACTGATATCAAGGAAATTTAAGCAACTACCATTTTCAACTTCGTGTGCAAATTGTAATCTGTCGTGAAAACTATTAAAGGTGTCAAGTAAAATGTTGATTTGATCTGATTTTGCACAGGTAACGATATCATCAACATACCGCTTGTAGAAAATCAGATCAAATGGCAATTTTGAAATTGAATCATTTTCTAACTCTTCCATCACCAAGTTGGCAACAACAGGAGAAATGGGTGAGCTAATGGCAGTACCGAAGATTTGTTTATAGAAAGTACCATTGAAAGAAAACACATTAGCCTCTAATACGAATTTTACTGCTTCGAGGAATTCATCTTAGCGTATAGAGGTATAAGTAGAGGTATCATTTATATTCAATATTTAATATTTAGTATGCATTATTTTAATTAATTTCAATTAGTACTCAATTTTCAGTATTTAGACAATCAATTATATTCGAATTTAATATTAAGTTTAATATTAAGTTTATTCAATATTTGAATAAATTTCAATTAGTACTCAATTAAAATCTTTGATTTCATCCCATCTTCGATCAACCACTTTTAAGGCCAACTCAATTGGCACATTTGTGAATAGAGCAGTGACATCCAAGGAAATCAATTGCAACGCTGTTTTCAAGTATTTGGTATTACATTGAAAATTTATTTGTATTTTCTTCTTTTTCAGACGCAAAAATGTTCTCTTTGAAAAAGATCCACATAGGAATCGAAACGTTAGAAGCATGTAAATAATTGCACATTTGTTGTTTTTTCTATTAAGGATCGAACCTAGCGCCGATATCATACATTTTATTATAAAATGGTTACTATTGTTCGCGTGGAAAACTTCTCTTAACTGGTCAACTACTAGTACCTTTACCTTAATTTTATTATTTTTAATTCAAAATTTATTAATTATAAGTTTCAAGAATGAGCGAATAATTTCGTGACTCACTGTAGCTTGATTCTAAACAGAGATTTCGAATTTTCGCGTTTCGGTGTCTCGAAACGCGTGAAAGAGCATGTGCTCTCGCCAGAATTCGAATCTTCTTCCCACTGGGTTTACTTTCTACGAAAACAATCGGAGGAAATTTTACCGCGATGCTTTCACGATTGTTCCGTGTTCTCATAGTTCTGGATTTCGAATGCCATTGAGTTGCCGCGTGGTCGTCGACGACGACGAGACCGAGACCAAGGTAACGGCAAAGTTTTTAGCGTCGTGTTTTCGTGTAAAGTCAATTATCGTGTACGCATGTGCCTCCGTTCTATCCGTGACATCCTTGCGAGAAGTCTCGGTCTCGTCGTGCGCCTGCAAATGGGTACAAATTACATTCGGTATGTGCACGCATACACACGGTGAATCACAAAATATTCACACAGTTTTCAATGGACGATAACTTTTCCAACACCTTTTACAGTGAGTCAAAAAATTATTCGCTCACTCTTAAAAAGGTGATAACTTTTTAAATACGATTTGAATTTTTTTTGCAAGCTAGAGCAATTAGTTTGCTGCAGGATGTGAACATTGTCAAAAATTGCAATTGAGTGGAATTGTATAAAAAATACTAAAAGTTGCAGTTCACCAATTTTTTATGTGGGCCTATATTGTATTTTTTAAATTTTCAATATAGGCTCACACAAAAAAGTTGTGAGATGCATTTTTAGTACTTTTTCTACAATTCCGATCAATTGCAATTTTTGACAAAATTTCTTTTAATATCCTGCAGCAAACTAATTGCTCTAGCTTCTAAAAAATGTGCAAATCGCATAGTAAATTTTCGGATTCCTTTACTTTTTCGAGTAAAATTTCGGACACAATGAACAGAAACAAACGAATAAAATTGTTCAAATTTAAATATACAGTGACTCCTATTAATATTCGGACACTTAAAAAGACAATAACTTTTAAAATATTGTATTATACGAATTGAATTTTTTTTAGAAGCTAGAGCAATTAGTTTGCTGCAGGATGTGAACAAAATTTTGTCAAAAATTGCAATTGATCGGAATTGTACAAAAAATAATAAAAGTTGCACTTCACAATTTTTTTATGTGGGCCCATATTAAAAATTTTACAATCACGTTTTATAGATCTGTGTCAATTAAACATATTCTGAAAATTTCGTCAAAATCGATCGACGTTGCAATGAGTTACAAACCTTTAAGATGCTAAAAATTGCAGATTCTAGGGATTTTTAAATCTTTGAATGCCTGTCATTTCTTTGCACATTAACCGATTTTGACGAAATTTTCAGAATACGTTTAATTGACACAGGTCTGTGAAATGTATTTTTAAAATTTTAAATATAGGCTCACACAAAAAAGTTGTGATATGCAATTTTTTGTTCTTTTTCTACAATTCCGATCAATTGCAATTGTAGACAAAACTTCTTTCCATATCCTGCAGCAAATTGTTTTAGCTTCTAAAAAAAGTGCAAATCGCCTAGTAAATTTTCGGATTCCTTTACTTCAAATATACAATGACTCCATTAATATTCAAACACATAAAAAGACGATAACTTTTAAAATATTGTATTATACGATTTGAATTTTTTTTAGAAGTTAGAGCAATTAGTTTGCTGCAGGATGTGAACAAAATTTTGTCCAAAATTGCAATTGATAGGAATTGTTTAAAAAATACTAAAAGTTCACAACTTTCTTATGTGGGCCTATATTGAAAATTAAAAATGTACATTTTGTAGAAAAATTTCTTTTTCACGTCCTGTAGCAAACTATTTGCTCTAACTATCCACAAAAATTCACACATACGCACAATTCGTATAGTTCAATGTTAAAACAGTTATCGTAGTTTTTAGAGCGTCAGAATATTAATGGTAGTCACTGTACATGTTCCATCTATAAAAACCAATCTAATCTAATAAATACTTTTTCGTTAAGTGAAAAAGCACGAATTATAACTCTAGTATTTTTTCAATTTTCCATATAACATAAAAATTGCTTAAAATTCTCACAGTACAAACATAATACGTATTGTTAATTTACAGACGCAATTTTTCTAATTTTCTTGAGAATGATCTCAAGTGAGATCGTAAGTTTGAAAAAGGATTTTGTGATATTTTTTAAATTGTGTTCAATTAACAATTAATCGAACCAGTGCGCTGAAATCGTTAAAAGTTTGTTAATAACATAAAAAATTTGTAAAATGCATCTTTTTGCATTTTTTAGCATTTTCTTCTACAGTTTCGAGCAAATGCAATTTTAGAAATAATTTCAGTTCACATCCTATAGCAAACTATTTGCTATAGCAGTTCAACAAAATTCGAATCGTATACTTGAATGTTAAGACAGTTATCGTAGTTTTTAGAGCGTCCGAATATTAATGGTAGTCACTGTACATTTTGTACATTTTGTGATTTTGTGATATTTTTTAAATAGTGTTTAATTAACAATTAATCGAACCAGTGCGCTGAAATCGTTAAAAGTTTGTTAATAACATAAAAAATTTGTAAAATGCAACTTTTAGCATTTTCGCATTTTAGCAAAAAAATTCGAATCGTATAGTTGAATGTTTGACAGTTATTGTATTATTTTAGAGCGTCAGAATATTAATGGTAGTCACTGTTCATATTCCTTCTATAAAAACCAATCTAATCTAATAAACATTTTTTCGTTAAGTAAAGAAGTACGAATTATAACTCTAGTATTTTTTCAATATTCAATATTCAATATAACATAAAAATTGCTTAAAATTCTCATAGTACAAACATGATACCTATTGTTAATTTACCGACGCAGTTTTTCTAATTTTCTTGAGAATGATCTAAAGTAAGATCGAAACGTTGATTAAGGATTTTGTGATATTTTTTAAATAGTGTTCAATTAACAATTGATCGAACCAGTGCGCTGAAGTCATTAAAGGTTTGTTAATAATATAAAAAATTTGTAAAATGCAACTTTTAGCATTTTCGCATTTTAGCAAAAAAATTCGAATCGTATAGTTGAATGTTAAGACAGTTACTGTATTATTTTAGAGCGTCAGAATATTAATGGTAGTCACTGTACGTGTTGTCGTGCTTTTGAAAGTGCCCGAATATTGCTGTGATTCACACGTTTAGTTTACGGTGTAAGTTTACAGGGTTGTTGCGATCGCATATCGCTGTTTGCACGACTAAAATTGAATGGTGGCATTAAACAACTGCTGGAACGCATCGCAGATGTTCTTTTATTCATTCGCCGCAGCGCGTCTAACGTTTCGTAAGTCTATCTCCCGTGGTTTTTTCACGAAAATCGTATTTCCTTGGTCTCCTGTTTCTGCGGTCGAGTACAAGAAGACACGGGGAACCAGGATGATGCAACTATCAGTTGTTCATCTTGAATTTTAACGTATCTGCCCGATCGGATTCGAAACGTTCTGCCATCCTGTTTCGACAGCCACCAGCTCAAAATATCCAACCAATATTGAACCAATAAAATTATTTATTGCTAGGAATATAGAAGAATAACGAAAAATCAACATTGTAATTATTTTTATCACAGTTAGAGGTAACTTGAGAAATTTTTTCAATGATTAATGTCTCCTCGTTTAGTTAAATTAGTTATAAGTAGACTGCGGATTTTATGCGTTTATGATAAAAATGAGTACATAGAATTTAAATCAGTGAACATGTTGAAAAGATGTAAGGCAACCAATGTATAAGTTTCACGTTAATAAGATAATTATACATTGGTTGACTTAAATCTTTTTAATATATTCACTGTTTTAAATTCTATGTATACATTTTTATCATAAATGCATAAAATCCGTTTATGATAAAAATGGTTTCACGTTAATAAGATAAAGTTTCACGTTAATAAGATAATTGAAAGGAGAAACAAGTTTTTATTTGGCTCCTGTGTCTTCCAATCAATGCAGACATTTTTTATTTATATAAAGATCCGCAGTCTAGTTATAAGCTTTTGTAAATACATTTCTCTCACTCTCCATTTGTTTTTTACGATACTTTTTTCATTTTTTTTTACTATAATCAAAAGTTATGTTTCTGGTGATGGCCATTATCAAATTTAATATGCAAATATGATATCGGCGCTACACGTTCGATCAACAGAAAAGAATTTAGCAATTTTGCAGAATTATAATTTCGACGTTTCGGTTCAGTTTTGAATCATCTTCAAGAAAAGTTCGCGTCTATTTTAATTATTATCATTATTAATTATTAATTATTATCAAATTTAATGTTTACAGCAAATTTACAATCCGAGAACAAAATTTTTTAAAGAATTGTAGGGACATAGATAATTAATTTTTGAGGTTAGGTATTAATACTGATAGATTTACGACATAAAAATTAAGTATTATTCATATCACAGCCGGTACACATTTTCTACATAATGTAAGAATATTTTTCGGTGGCCATATTATTTTCAATTTCAGTACGTCGGGCAGTAGCACAATATACAATATTCAAAAAAGAAAAAGAAACAAAAAATAATAATTTTGAAATAATAAATAAAATTATTCCTAATTTTAATAATTATAAACATTTAATTTATGACATCCTTGTGTAGTTGTTTCACGAATTACATCTGGTCATCATTGATATAAAATGATTAATAAATTGAATAAATCAGATAATATTAAATTGAAATTAGATGAATTAAATCAATAAATTACTCTTATTAAAAGATTTTAAATTGTTACAAAAATATATTAAAGATCAGGGCCTAAATTGTATTTAAATGTAATCGCTGGAAATTTTGTGGAATAAATGTTATTAATCATTCAACTAGATACAATACTGTATGGGAAATTTTTCTCACTATTTATTAAAATTTTTTTAATGCCTTAATGCCCAATGTTCATTAAAATTAAATTTTAATAAAAATATTTATTAAAATAAAACAATAAATATGAATATTTACTTTTATTTTAATTTCATATTGAAGTCACATACTTTTAATATATATATTTTATAATATATATTATTAATAAAATTATATGAATACAAAAATTCGAATTAATATAAATATAAATAATTTAAGGGATAAGCGTTATTATAATTATTATAGTTTATAAAAAAATATATATATATATATATATATTAAATATATATGAATTTATCTCTAACAAAAAACTAAATATCCAAAAATTCGAATTCCATTTCACATCAAATTAAATATTCATATATGTATATATAAATATAAATAATTTAAGGGATAAGCGTTATGATAATTATTATAGTTTATAAAATATATATATATATATATATATATATATATATATATATATATATATATATATATTAAAAATATATGCATTCATCTCTAAAAAAACTAAATATCCAAAAATTCGAATTCCATTTCACACCAAATTAAATATTCATATATGTATATGTATATAAATATAAATAATTTAAGGGATAAGCGTTATTATAATTATTATAATGTATAAAATATATATATATCAAATTTATATGAATTCATCTCTAAAAAAACTAAATATCCAAAAATTCGAATTCCATTTCACATCAAATTAAATATTCATATATGTATATATAAATATAAATAATTTAAGGGATAAGCGTTATGATAATTATTATAGTTTATAAAAAATATATATATTAAAAATATATGAATTCATCTCTAAAAAAAACTAAATATCCAAAAATTCGAATTCCATTTCACACCAAATTAAATATTCATATAAAAAAAACATTATTTTCTCCTTCTCAGTGCATTTCAACACAAGCGCGGTTTTTAAAAAGTTTTTTTTATAGTATTTTATGAAATATACAAAGGCCCATATATCTTTGCTTTCGCAAAAAAATTCCGAGCAAGAGAAGTTTAATTAATGAAGACAATGCTCGATAGGCAACAGCCTAATTTCGTCTCGCCGGTAAGTTTGTGCACGCGAGAGCTCTTCCAAAGAGAAAATTCGGTATAATTTATACATTTTTAACGCTCCTATTACCAAAGAAATATTTTTCGCAATGGGAGACCCGACTTGTCATGAGCATCACGCACTCCCGTTCTCCCAGAGCGTGATTTATTCATCGAACATTCGACTTTAACAGAACGCTCCGGCCGTTATCATACTGTAAATCGGTATACGTACGCGAGCACGCGGGCACCAACATATTATCTTATCCCCATGGTGCACGACGGGTGCATCGAATCACAAAAGGTTACTAGGTTCCGTGTTATGCAACTGCGCCGTCGCACCTTCCACCAGAAACTCAAACCCACCACTCGTTTGAGCAAATATTGCTTGAAACAAATTTAATTTAATATTAATAAGAAATTTTTATTAATATTTATTTATATTTAATTTTATTGAGGGATAAAATTCAATTTTAATTGAAATTTAATATTATTGAAAATTTGTATTAAATTCGTATATAAATTTAATATTTTTGAAAATTTGTATTAAATTCATATAGAAAATTTAAAATTAATAAAAAATTTTATTGAATTTATGAATAAAATTTAATTTTATTGAGGGATGAAATTGAATTTTAATAGAAATTTAATATTATTGAAAATTTGTATTAAATTCATATAGAAAATATAAAAATAATAAAAAATTGTATTGAATTCATGATTAAAATTTAATTTTATTGAGGGATAAAATTGAATTTTAATAGAAATTTAATATTATTGAAAATTTGTATTAAATTCATATAGAAAATATAAAATTAATAAAAAATTGTATTGAATTCATGAATAAAATTTAATTTTATTGAGGGATAAAATTGAATTTTATTTGAGGGATAAAATTGAATTTTAATTGAAATTTAATATCATTGAAAATTTGTATTAAATTTATATAGAAATTTAATATTAATAAAAAATTTTATTGAATTCGTGTATAAAATTTAATTTTGTTGAGGGATACAATTGAATTTTAATAAAAATTTAATATTATTGAAAAATTTTATTAAATTCACATAGAAAATTTAATATTAAGAAAAAAATTGATTAAATTCATGTAGAAAATTTAATATTAATACAAAATTTTATTGAATTCATGTTTAAAATTTTAAAATTTATTGAAGGATAAAATTAAATTTTATACATGAATTCAATAAAATTTTAAACTTGAATTCAATAAAATTTTGTATTAATATTAAATTTTCTACATAAATTTAATCAATTTTTTTCTTAATATTAAATTTTCTATGTGAATTTAATAAAATTTTTCAATAATATTAAATTTTTATTAAAATTCAATTGTATCCCTCAATAAAACTAAATTTTATACACAAATTCAATAAAATTTTTTATTGAAGGATAAAATTAAATTTTAATATTTAATATTATTGAATATTTGTATTAAATTCATATAGAAAAAATTAATATAAAATTTTATTGAATTCATATAGTGTATATCTAAAAGGTATAACAGGATAATATGATGAATATATGTATACAGTGAGTGTACAACGTGCTCGTACACTTTTCAAAATGTAATAATCTTTTTATAATTGTACCAAACGATCTGAATTTTTATAATTAATTAGAAACATTGTTTTATAAAATGATATGAAAAAAAGATTTCCCAAGAAATTATTATTTACAAGGTTACATGCAATAATAAACACCCACTAACCCTATCCTAACCCACTGTATTTCTAAATGTACTTAAAATTTGTAATTTATCCACGATGGTTGATCCACTAAAGTTTTCTTGCGAGCAGCCTTGAAATGTTTTAATTTCTTGCATCTTTGCATTTTCATTTTATTTTTCATTTGGTAAGATGACTGATCTATTCGTAAGTTAGGATTACATTACAGAACAACGAGTGCTGTATAATTACGCGTACTCTTGTATAATGTAGCATCGCAGGCCAATTATTTCCGAGTGGACAGCATTTTTCTAGTTGTCTACTAAATGAAAATATCGACTCAATTTTATAAATCGCTTAGGCAAATAATAATTAACATTTCACCTACCGGAAATGCTGTCAATAGGATTTTCATAAATTATGCTGTATGAGAAGAAAGCACAGAAATTTTCTTTTCAATTGTGATCTTAAATGAAACTATTAGATTACGTTATTGAGGATGACTTGTTAGTTCACAATGAAAATTTCTGTTGCTATTGAAGGTTCCATTGAAAAGTGTTTTGTCATGTATCATAGATAAATATAAAAATATATAAATTATAAATAAATTATAATAACTCATAAATTATGAGATAAATAGATTTTTGGAAATTATGCTATAATTATTACCGGTTGCATTTATTAAATATTATTTAATAATATTTAATAATAAATAATATTTAATAATAAATAATATTTATTAAATATTATTTAATAATATTTAATAATAAATAATATTTAATAATAAATAATATTTATTAAATATTATTTAATAATATTTAATAATAAATAATATTTATTAAATATTAAATGATAGGTGAGTGTAATTTAATTATTATTTCACAAAAATATTATTCATTAATATATTCATTTCATTATTAAAACTTAATAAAGCTATTAAAGCTAGTTATAAATTCCAGAGATCATAACTGTTACAACCAAACAGAAAAAAAATTATGGAGTAACAAATATTTCATCTATTAAAAATCGTATTGGTTACAAATGAGGATTGTAATTAACTGAAAAATTGTTCTCTTGTTGGTAAATGGTATCGTTCACAGAAATTCACTTGGATCCCTCATAACAATTATTTATCTGAGATTATCTGAAACTTTCCTAACAATCAACTTTTTATAAATGATTTTTATCGTAGAAAATTTTAGAATAATTGTTATTTTTGATCTCCGAATTAATTCCAGTTTGATTCCTACGTCTTGCACGTAGTTGATGCAAACGATTTTTATTTCGCTTGGAGATCCGCAGTTTAGTAAACAAATTGAAGGCTGGTATTTAAAAAGCGAAACTTTTAACCAATCGTCTTTGGACTGCCGTTGAAACTTATTTACATTGACTCACAAAAATATTCGGACACTAGATATAACTAACTTTATGATTTAATAATTCGTTTGTTGATAACACAATCGCCAATTAATGTTGATAAACATATATCATTTATTTGGAAAATATACATACGTTTAATAATAAAAATTATGAAAAGAAATAATGCACCATTTGTGGCTCATAAAAATATTAATTTTTCTATTCAGATAGTGTAATTTAGCATTACAAAATTTGTTTAATTCTTTGTGGCATAACCATTTTGTTTAACAACATGTCTTAACCTGTTTAGCATATTTTTTGTAATTTTTTAAAAATATTCTACTGTTACATTCGACCACTCAGTCTTTTATTAATTTTTATTATTAAACGTATGTACATTTTTACAAATAAATGATATAAGTTTATCAACATTGATAAATGTTTTATTGCCAGAAACAATTCCCAGGGCGATTGCTTTATCAATTATTAAATCATAAAGTAAGTTATACCCAGTGTCCGAATATTTTTGTGAGCCACAAATGGTTCATTACTTCTTTTAATAATTTTTATTATTAAACGTACATATATTTTTCAAATAAATGATATATGATTATCAACATTAATAAATGTTTTATTGCCAGAAACAATTCCCAGGGTGATTGCTTTATCAACAAACGAATTATTAAATCATAAAGTAAGTTATACCCAGTGTCCGAATATTTTTGTGTGCCACAAATGGTTCATTACTTCTTTTAATAATTTTTATTATCAAACGTATGTACATTTTTACAAATAAATGATATACGTTCATCAACATTGATAAATGTTTTATTGCCAGAAACAATTCCCAGGGCGATTGCTTCATGAATTATTAAATCATAAAGTAAGTTATACCTAGTGTCCGAATATTTTTGTGAGCCACAAATGGTTCATTACTTCTTTTAATAATTTTTATTATCAAACGTATGTACATTTTTACAAATAAATGATATACGTTCATCAACATTGATAAATGTTTTATTGCCAGAAACAATTCCCAGGGCGATTGCTTCATGAATTATTAAATCATAAAGTAAGTTATACCTAGTGTCCGAATATTTTTGTGAGCCACAAATGGTTCATTACTTCTTTTAATAATTTACCAATTTAACAATTCCCAGGGCGATTGCTTTATCAATTATTAAATCATAAAGTTAGTTATACCTGGTGTCCGAATATTTTTGGGAGTCACAAATGGTTCATTACTTCTTTTAATAATTTTTATTATTAAACGTACATATATTTTTTAAATAAATAATATATGTTTATCAACATTAATAAATGTTTTATTGCCAGAAACAATTTCCAGGGCGATTGCTTCATGAATTATTAAATCATAAAGTAAGTTATACCTGGTGTCCGAATATTTTTGTGAGCCACAAATGGTTCATTACTTCTTTTAATAATTTACCAATTTAACAATTCCCAGGGTGATTGCTTTATCAACAAACGAATTATTAAATCATAAAGTAAGTTATACCCAGTGTCCGAATATTTTTGTGAGCCACAGATGGTTCATTACTTCTTTTAATAATTTTGAATATTAAACGTACGTATATTTTTCAAATAAATAATATATGTTTATCAACATTAATAAATGTTTTATTGCCAGAAACAATTCCCAGGGCGATTGCTTTATCAATTATTAAATCATAAAGTTAGTTATACCTGGTGTCCGAATATTTTTGGGAGTCACAAATGGTTCATTACTTCTTTTAATAATTTTTATTATTAAACGTACATATATTTTTTAAATAAATAATATATGTTTATCAACATTAATAAATGTTTTATTGCTAAAAACAATTCCCAGGGCGATTGCTTTATCAACAAACGAATTATTAAATCGTAAAGTTATACCTGGTGTCCGAATATTTTTGGGAGTCACTGTGCGTTCGTTTTGTTGAAAAAATCGCGCTTTAATTCCAGCCTTTAATTTATCCAATCCCATGTTTATTTTCAGCGAGCGAATGCACGACTCTTGCTAGGCGATATTTTCGAACCAGTTAGTCAGAGCTCATAGAACTTGTTAATTAAGTCAGACTTCAGTTTCGCCGCAACGAAACGAAATTTGCAGCGCGTGAAAAGTTTGAAAACTTTCATTTATGCTACGTTCTCAAATGTAGAGAAGAGATTAGCGATTTCAACGAGTGGCGCACACTTACATGTATAATGAACAATTCTTCTGAGCTCGAAATCCGAGAGGAACGCGTTCTACCTTCTAGTTTTCAGCTACCGAAATCGCCAAAGGAAAAATGATGATTTCATCGTCGTTTTATCGTCTAGTCGCTAATCGAGTTTTGCTTTCGTAAATCGGTATTGCAAACATCTCGATTCGTTAACGCTAAACCCAGCGACCATCACGAGTGACTTACCCTAGTAGCACAAAACATTGTATACACATTCATATAATATTAAAAAGCGATTCAATCTTTTTTTAATATTAAAATATTCTTACAATATTTATCTTATATTAAGTATCAAATGTTTTTTAAATATGCAGGGAATATCTATTTCATGTTACGAGAAAAATATCTTTTTCTAAATATTAAATGAATCTATATTTCATGTTAGAAATAGAATATTTTTTCCTAATATACAGATAATATTTATCTCATATTATGAAAAAAATAATTTTTTCATATTATAATATGAATTTTTATGTGATATTAGAAAGAGAATATTTTTCTTAAATTTGCAGATAATATTTATGTCATATTATTGAAAAAAATAATTTTTTCATATTATAATATGAATTTTTATGTGATATTAGAAAGAGAATATTTTTCTGAAATATGCAGATAATATTTATGTCATATTATTGAAAAAAATAATTTTTTCATATTATAATATGAATTTTTATGTGATATTAGAAAGAGAATATTTTTCTTAAATATGCAGATAATATTTATGTCATATTATGAAAAAAATAATTTTTTCATATTATAATATGAATTTTTATGTGATATTAGAAATAGAATATTTTTTTGAAATATGCAGATAATATTCATGTCTTATTATGAAAAAAATATTTCTTTCTTATTATAATATGAATTTTTATGTGATATTAGAAATAGAATACTTTTCTTAATTATGCAGATAATATTTGTCATATTATTAAAAAAATAATTTTTTCATATTTTAATATGAATTTTTATGTGGTATTAGAAATAGAATACTTTTCTTATTTATGCAGATAATATTTATGTTATATTATGAAAAAAATATTTTTTCTCATAAAATGAATCTTTATGTAATATTACAAATAGAATATATATTTTTTTAATATGAAGGAAATATTTTATGTTCATCATGGAAAAATATTTGTTTCAGAATATGAAACGATGTAAAATGTAAAGAAAAATATTCTATTTCTAATATCACATAAAAATTCATATTATAATATGAAAAAATTATTTTTTTCATAATATGACATAAATATTATCTGCATATTTAAGAAAAATATTCTATTTCTAATATCACATAAAAATTCATATTATAATAAGAAAAAAATATTTTTTTCATAATAAGACATGAATATTATCTGCATATTTCAAAAAAATATTCTATTTCTAATATCACATAAAAATTCATATTATAATATGAAAAAATTATTTTTTTCATAATATGACATAAATATTATCTGCATATTCAAGAAAAGTATTCTATTTCTAATATCACATAAAAATTTATATTATAAGAAGAAAAAAATGTTTTTTTCATAATATGACATAAATATTATCTGCATATTTAAGAAAACTATTCTACTTCTAATACGACATACAAATTCATATTATAATAAGAAAAAATTATTTTTTTTAATAATATAACCATTATTATCTGCATATTTTAAAAAAATATTCTATTTCTAATATCACATAAAAATTCATATTATAATACGAAAAAATTATTTTTTTCAATAATATGACATAAATATTATCTGCATATTTAAGAAAAATATTCTATTTCTAATATCACATACAAATTCATATTATAATAAGAAAAAATTTTTTTTTCATAATATGAGATAAATATTATCTGTACATTAGGAAAAAATATTCTATTTCTAATATGAAATAAAGATTCATTTAATATTTCGAAAAAATATTATTCTATGTAACATGAAATAGATATTCCCTGCATATTTAAAAAAAATTTGATACTTAATATAAGATAAATATTGTCAGAATATTTTAATATTAAAAAAGATTGAACGTCTTTATTAATATTATATGAATGGTTATACAATATTGTGTGCTACTAGGGTTATCGTTGAAATTGATCATAGCGAGTCCACAGAGGATTCC